>JALIZH010029713.1:0-67500 GCA_030522465.1 Rhipicephalus appendiculatus | reverse complement strand
TTCAAGAGTAACCCTCTCTGCCGAGGCAACGAGTGTTTGCTGTAGTCTCAGATCGCGCACTCTGGGCAGCTTCCTGTTGAGCAGCGCTCTGACCAACCTCGTTTTCAGAGAGACCGAGCAGGAGCGACCTCTGAGGGCGTGAACCCTCTCACCACCAAAGCACGTGATTTTAGGAAGGCAATGCTTGCATTTTTCGGGTTTGACATAGTGGGCTCCATTGTGTAGGTAATTATGGCCAGCCTATATTGGCAGTGGAATCCTCAGCCGTCTGACACGGCGCCAACCGGCCCAAATAGTTGAGGATTCCAAAGATGGGGACCGACATCGACTTCTGAACAGTCAGAACCGATCCACGAGAGGGCGGAAGTGTTTCAGGACTTAGTTTACCCGAGAAGAGTTATTGCCCTGCTACAGCTACAGGACTATCCGGCTAGAAGGCGCTATTTATTCACAATAACTCGAATTGGTGCTTGTCTGCAGCGGAAGAGAGACTTTTTTTCGCGAGTCCTGACAAGTGTTGAGGCCGAACCAACTCTCTCTAGCGTTTAAGAAGCCCGCTTAATAAGCCCCTGTTGCTTAAGCGCAGTTAACACAGCAATCTTCGCATCAAAAAGCCCATATGTGCAAAATAAAGGTATACTTTTTTTCAAATCACTGGCGTTCGTCAGTAATTAAAGTGATTAGCTTTAACTATGCTGTTTGTGGCATAGCTCATTTTATTTTCATCGAGTATGACGATTTCCGTGTCCAATGCTTGTTACACCTGCTGGAATAGATTGTCTAATTTTTGCGATTGGTACATGGAAATGTCATTTTAACCAATTATGTACTTTGTAACCCCGCCCCCCAGCAACTTAATGTCCTAAGGGCGCTGGGAGTACTGTGAAAAATAAATAAATGAATAAGTAAATCCAAACAATAAATAAATAAAAAGTGCATGTTTCGATGAGCTACAACTTTAGTTACAATATTATCCTGCACTTAACGCCTTCGCGGGTTGTGAGCTTCCTCGAAATAAAAAAAAGAACAGTATTCCAGTATCTGTATCGCTGCATCTGTCTTCCGGAATCCTTTTTCTTCTTTTTGCAAAAGTATCACTGAAATATCCCGTTACGTCAAGGGAAAATGCATCTTAGTATAAATATTTTAGGCTTCCAACGCATGCATTTCGATATCTGTATTTCGGAAAACTTTTCCGAGTATCTCTCTGCCCAACCCTGCCTTAACGGTGTTGAGTACGTAAGAAGGCTGCGTTTCGTATACTGCGCATGAGCAGAACTTGTACGCACATGTTCTATGCGAAAAGAAGCGTTTTTACGTACGCAACGTTGTTACAGACGCTAGGTATGCAGTACTAAAACTCGTTATCGTCTCCAGGGTAGCGCGGCTTCTACATGCGCCAAGGGCGTTTTTCCGCCACCTACTGTTTCGGCTGCAATAGTCCCGGCAAACAGGACGGCTGCAGAAAGGAAAGACGCCGATGGCGAATGTCGCTCAGTAAGTGCTTTGGTGCAATTAGACACCCGCCAGCGGGGGAGCAGAACGCCTTCCCGCATTCACGGCTTCAGCAAAAAATCTGCATGTGGCGTTTCTTAAGCGCTGTGTGGTATGGGCATGAGAAGAAGCGTAGGTAGCCCTATCACGGGAATAGCTCATAACACCTCTGTCCAGCGCGGTGAGGCAGAGGTTATAGTGCTCGGCTCGTGAGCCGAATGTTGCTGGTTCAAACCCGGCCGCGGCGGCCGCATTTCTGATGGGGGCTAAAATGCGTGAGGCCCAGGTACTTAGATTTAGGTGCGCGTTAAAGAACCCCAGGTGGTCGAAATTTGCGGAGCCTCTCAGTACCGCGTCCCTCATAACCATATCGCGGTTTTAGGACATTAAGATCTAATAATTGTTATTGTTACGCTAAAGTGACGAAGAAGAAAAGACGGCGAGGGTGAAGATAAGCTTGCCTTGAGAAAACGAACTATTGAAATTATGTGGCGGAATCTTGGTCTGCCAGTTACGTCGACCGTTCTGTTATCATTTGGGGGCCTCTGCGCTGGGACGCTCGGACAGGAATATGTTCAATGCTGTCGAAAAGTTTATACGCGACTCAAATAGATTTAATAGTTAAATTAACCGCTAATAATTCTACATTGTCATCCTAGTAAAAATATATTTGGTCATTGGGAGGTTACGCAAAATAGTGTAATGTAAAATTAGGATTCATCAGGATTAACGCTTCATAATAATTGCAGCTGTAACCTCTATTAACGCCTTAAAAAATAATAATAATAAATCCAGACTGTATGATCCGCCCGACTTCTTGGCCGAGCCCCCTGAGTGGGTAGGTGCCAACCATTCAAGGAGCATCATCATCATCATCATCATCATATTGGCGCGGGCGCGGCGGCTATTCACCGCTTTTCCATCATCCCATCTTTAAATAAACATATTGTTACACTGAGAGATGTTTGTTTCATAGCGGGGTGACATATGGTCGCGGAAGGCTTAGCACAGAAATTATACACACTTCACATGACATCAAACGGACCACATGCACGACGTCAGTTTTTCTTGAGCGACGGCCAGTAGACGTGAGCCGTGATACGACGTACCTAACGTCGGTAAAGCACGACAAAACGACCAAGGGACCTGTGTAGTGGGCCAGAAACTTTTGCTACAAGCCACGCTTGGGGTAGGGGAATCCACAGCCACATCATATTTTTTTTTTTTGCTGTACGAGACATGTCGATGTCGCTTGTCGTAGCGAGCCTTCGAACGGTCTTGGGATGGGATAGTCCGGAGACGCGCGATGCGCCTCGCTTCCTCTGCGCGACAAAGTGCCTCAGCAAGAGATGGCTTTTCCTGCTCCGAAAACGGGAGAATGGTGTCAAGAGTTGTGCGTGGCGGATGGATGTAGAGCAGGTAGAACGGGCTAAAACCGGTGGTCTCATGCAGCGCAGTATTGTAGGCGTAATTCATAAAAGGCAAAATTGCGACCCAGTTTTTCTGCTTCGAGTCAACGTACATAGCAAGCACGTTAACGAGCGTCCTGTTGACGCGCTGAGCGAGTCCGTTAGTCTGTGGATGGTACGAAGTGACGTGACGAAACTGGTAAGCAGACCGGCTAGTAGGTCCTCTACGACGTCGGCTACGAACTGTCTGCCGTGATCGCTGAAAATGGCTTGAGGGAACCCATGCCGGAGGATGACGTAGCGTAGTAGGAAGTCGTAAACTTGGGCAGCCGTTGCGGCGGTGAGCGCTGCGGTTTCAGCGTAACGAGTGAGGTGGTCAACACCAGTTATAATCCAGCGGTTCCCAGTGATTGACCGCGGAAAAGGGCCCATCAAATCGATACTGACGACCTCAAAGGGGAAACATGGAGGCAGTATGGGATGGAGAAATCTCGACGGTGCAGTAGTTGGACGTTTGTATCGTTGGCAATGCTCACAATTCGAGACGTATTTAGCTGTAGCTTGACAAATGTCTGTCCAATAGAAACGTTCCAGTGCACAGTGGTAGGTCCTGGCAAATCCCATATGGCCGGATGTTGGGTCGTCATGCATAGCTTGCAGCACGGTGGATCACACAGCTTTGCGCACAACCAAAAGTAGGCGGGTCCCCTTCGCAGACAAATTTCGCCTGTCAAGAATGTCATCTCGTATAACGAAAGGGGACTTCGTAGTGCACTGTGCCGACAGTGCACACTTTTGTTACTGTTTTAGTATTCACGCAGAACTAATTATAGCAGTAATAATTAAATGAAGCATGTAATGAAGCAAGTAGTGTTAGGGCTGCAAAATCAAGGTGTGTGACGCCTGGGGCGGGGAGCACTTCTGCCCCCTCAACAACCTCCCATGGCTGACACATGGCCCAGCGTTTGCGGATTGTGCCCAGTCGCGTCTCCTGTAGCAGAGACTGCGGGACTCCACATTCAAGGCCACGCAGGCGATATTTTATCAGCACCTTCATTTTGCGAAAAACATTGCTGCACGCATCATTGCATGCATGGATCGTCACACCATTCGAAGAGAACATCTTTTTGAACTTTGCTTGCAGTCCTTCTAACAAAACCACCACTGAAAATGTTGCAGTACTGTTGACTTCTCGCACTTAATGAAGGTGCGGTTTTGACGGAAGCACGTCTCCTCGGGAAGTAACATCATAAAATTAAAGAAAGGCACCCACCATAAAAAATACGAAAAAAGACGTTATGGCTCCTCTGACGACAACCTCGTTCACAATCTAGTCAAGAAGGCTCCCGTCACTGTGAGCAAGGCTTCTTCAGGGGTATACAAGCGTCTTTTCTCGCATTGTTTGGCATGGTCGGTGTCCTTTTAATTTTTCTGACGCATTTAACGAAGAATGTGTAGACCGAAGAGGAATATTCGCAGTAGTATTTAAATAAAACGTACCTGGCTCAAAATTGATCACGCCCATGTCCATTTTTGTAAGTGGTCTCATGGCCCGTTGCTGTGGAGGTTATGGCTAGTGAACTGCGCAGGGGGTTTTTTGCAAAGGGCAGGCGTTTTACCTTCCGCGTTAAGAGCTGCGCTCTTAAAAATTGGAGAGTGCGGGAAAGGCGATCCCATGGGTACGGCATTGTGCGCAATATTACCTTGATTCGGGCAAGTAAGTTCCTGTGTGAGTATTCCCAAAGCACACAGACGTCAAAGATGAGAGGAACACATGCAACAGGATTGGCCCTGATCCTATTGGATAAGCGGCGCTCCTCTTCTGTCTTTCGTCTTTGTAGTTTGCGCGCTTTATGGATGAATATCGTGTTTCGGTGCATTACTTTACTTTCCGCTTCGATTCGTTACTAGAAACGCAAGCACCTAGTAGGAGGGGCCTTGCTGGTATCAGGACGGTTCATGTATACCTAAAAGAGAAGCAAAACCTACGCAAATGTCGCACATTTCTAGCCATGTTCATAAAACCCCTCAGATGAGGGCATAAAAGCAGTCTTGGGCAGTAACTAGTTACTAGTAACGCGTTACCGGTAACTAGTTACCTTTTTCAGTAACTTGTAACTGTAACTAGTTACTCTTTAGTTGGAGTAACTTGTAACTGTAACACTGTTACTTTTTTACTCAGTAACGTAACGGAAAAATACAGTTACAGTTACTTCTGTTTTTATAACAATTTATACAATAGGAAAAGGCCGATGTTACACGCTTTTCACTTTTTCCAACTTTCTCTTTACCATATCCTATCCACCTTTCAACTCTCCAATAAGGCTCCCCTCGCACTTCAGGAGAAGAGGTAGCTAAGAGAAATATCTTCCCCGCAGAAGACCGTGTTCGAAGTTTACTTGTAAACCACATGTTGTAAATTAACCAAGCTGCGACTGAACAGCTAGCTTGCTAAGTTCACGTCCTTTTTTTTCTTTTTTTTTTCTTTTTTATTTTTTTTTAGGGGGGGGGGCGCATATATACTCTCTTTATCACTTGAGCTTCTAGCTGTATTCTTGGTGTGTCGGTGGAGAATTCCAGTTCCGAGGCGCCGAGCTAACCATGTTTGACAGGTGGCTAGAAAACAGCAGTGCGAAACGGCTGAAAGCCAGAAGTGCCGTGTCGTAGCGAAGCATTTTAAAACTTCTTTGAAATTGATTGTCAAAGGCCTACTCAGACTTAACACAAGAATTATTAGCCAAATTAAATACTTTTTGCCTCCTATGCAGGTGGCATCCTCAGTATTCACTAGCAAAAAAAAAAAATAAAAAAAAAGAAAAAGATGAGCGCACATGAGTTCATTAGTCACACACAGGTCCTCACAAATGTTCGGTAGGTGGCTGCGCTACTGTTGCACGCCAATGCGTCGTGGCGAGTGAACCACCTCTCCAAAAGACTCCCCCCCCTCCACTCCCTCGCTTTCATTCATGATCCAGTGTTGTCGCATTGTTTAGGTCAAAGCTACACCCTGTCCAGCAGTTGCATGGTTGACTTTAGCGTTTCCTTTCCGCATCGTACTTGTACATTATCCCGCACTGATCGTCCGCAGATGTACGGTATTTGCGCAGCATGTCTTTGGGTTTCGCGAACACGCGTCCCGAGGTATTGCGGTGCTCAAAAAACGACTGTATGACCAGCCCCCCCCCTAATCACCTCAGAGGAGAGGGGGTCCATCAAAATTGCCCCATACGTTGCCTTAATAGGGAGGGTGCCGCGACAATGACCTTTCGCCCCCCGCCCCCCATAAGGGAAGCCATGTGCACGCTTATGTGCCAAGCGGACACCTTGGAGAACATACGGAATAAACTCAATGGACGTCTTTCTCTCGTTACGCACTCGTCTTCCTCTTTGTGCGTTTTTATTAAATAAATTCTTGCATTTGGTATGTAATCAATTAGTTACTTTACACGGTAACGGAAAAGTAACGACGTTACTTTTTAATGGTAACTGTAACTGTAACACGTTACTTTTGGAAACTCAGTAACTGTAACTGTAACAGTTACTTTTTTGGCTTAGGTAACTGTAACTGTAACACTGTTACTTTTTACTGGTAACGTGCCCATGACTGCAAAAAGGGTGTTGCAAGGGTGCTTTTCACGCAAACACCAGTTTTACAACCTTAAGGGTGTAAGAATTTTGACTCTGTATGTGGCAATGTACGTTTCTAACTTATTGACATAAGCGCGTAAAATTCGAACAGCCCTAATACAATTGTGAAGTAAAGGTGACAGCTACATGTGTACAAATTAATTGCTATAAATGGAATGTTTGGGGAAATATTTTACCGAGCCCAGCAACTGGATATTCCAGAAGTTGTGGCGCTATCTCGGATCCAGCCAAGTCCCCTTCCTCCGCCTTTTGTACTTCACCTACAAAAGAAGTATGAGCGTATCTGCTGAAAAACATTTCAAAAAATACAACCACGTTTGCAGAGTCAAGATCATTACAAAACTCGGGTATTTATGTACATATAAACATGTTGATCGAATGAGCTTGAAATGGTGCACACATGGCACTGCGCATGGCGATTATGGTAAGGAAGGGCTAGGCTCATAAAACAACGGTTGCCCATTGAAGTGCACAGCGAGACTCATCCCTCCGAATTTCTCGGCATGGCCACGAAGTATAGTGAAGGGAATTGTGTAACAGTCGGGTAAGCTGGTTCCCCTTCCAGCGCACGTTCACACGATACAGCTGAATATCAACTAAACACGTGCTTATTATTGCGATAGCAATTATATGGACACTCTCGGCTGATTTTCGCCGTCGCCGTCTGTCGACACCGTCATGTCCCGGATATGTATATGTATGTGTATATATACAAAAGGCATAAAGAAAAATAAATCCAGTAGAAAAAAATCCAAACCACCTGACCGGGGATTCGAACCAGCGACCCCCTCACTCCGCAGCCTGCTGCGCTAGCCAACACAGCCACATGCCATTTTTTTTTTTCTTTATTGCCTTAAATATATAGAATCTTCACATGCTCGACAATATACAAGAGAATATCTGTACAACAACAAAGTGGAATGAAGAACCGTCAGCTCTGAGCTGACTACTTTTTCAAAACTTTGGCATGCGTAACAATGTTTCCACTCGCGATATCCACTCCGGTACATCCTCCTGCCCTTTAAGCACTTCAAGAAAATGGCCCAAAGATTCACAAAAATATTCTCGTACAGATCGCACTTCTACATCCGCATTGTCAAAGGCATTTCGGGTTTGCCATATACTATGCAGGCCCAGGAGCATAACTAGGTCATAAGGCACGCCCGCCTCGTTTTTAACGGAAAGAAAACGGATGCCATGTGGACTTAACGGTAACTCTTTTTTCAAGGTTCTCTGCAATATGTCCCAGAAAAACACCCCACTCCAGCAATCTATAAACACGTGTTCAATTGTTTCCGGTTTATTGCATAAGTAACAATGTGTGCCCCATGGGACGAATAATCCCCTTTCTTCCAACCATGTTTTAACTGGCAAAGTACCAGTGTGTAGCTTAAAGAAAAAAGTTTTAACCCCCTGGCGCTACAAGCATTCTTTTAACACGTTTAAGAACATCCTGACCTGAGCCTGCACAGTATAGTTGCCGGTACAATGGCACAGGCAGTAAAATATCGACGAGGTCTTTATACAATTTCTTACGGGAGACGTCACTCAGATATTCTGATGAAAATCGAACTGACAAGAACTGGAAGGACGAAACAACTTCCCTTAGATACCCCTGAATTGGTCCTTGCACATGTTCTGACGACACTAGAAATCCCGACAGTACTCTAGACAGCCTTAGTTGTATAACAGTTCTCAAAAAAGGGTCATTTACATCTCGCAGAAAAAGAAAACGATTGACTAGTTGTCTTATGTACAAATGAACTAAGCCAAGCCCGCCATCTCGAACTTTCCTGAAGAGGTTTGTACGGCTCGATTTTTTCCCAGACAGAGCTCCAAATGAAAACTGCAAATAATCTGTGTATATTTTGTATACTTATTCTACTGCAGTGCAAAACTTGCATGACGTACCACAGCTTGCTCACTAGGAACAAGTTGCACGTTGTGGCCCGAGCAAATATTGAAATCCCCCCAACCTTTCCATTTCTCTGTCTCACTGCGTAACGCCTGTGTTTCTTTTCTCCAATACGGTTCACTGTCGCGGTAGAACTGCAGTGGCACTCCTAAATACTTCGCCGGCGTTTCCAGCCATTTAATGTTCAGAAATACTCTTGGTGTGACATCCCATTCCCCCATGCCAGAAACCAAGACATTTATCCCAGTTGACGGCACTACCGCTCACCTGGCAAAAACTTTTCACGGCATTAACAGCATGCATTATACTCTCATAACTTGTACAGAAAACTGCAATGTCATCTGCGTATGCAAGGAGGCTGATCTCAGCTTTATGCAGTTGAAAACCGCGTATCGCGCTGTTGTTAATTACGCTTAAACAGAATGGTTCGATAAAGATAGCGAAAAGAAGGGGTGATAGTGGGCACCCTTGTCTAACTGAGCGCAGCACGGGTATACGATCACCCGCAGATTTATTTATTACCAGTCTTGTCGTGCATCCTGTGTAAGCCATGCGTACTCCGTTGCTAATCAAACTCCCTACATTCACGTGCTCCAGTATTGACAGGAGCAGGTCGTGCGGCACGCGGTCAAATGCCTTTTCAAGGTCAATTTGTAGCATGGCAACATTGAGATGCATAGCGTCACAGCTTTCTAGGATTGATCGTGCTACGTGTATATTAGTAATTATTTTTCAGCCACATGCCATGCTTGTGCCAGCGATATAACGGCGAGCTATTCATATACACCATTTGCCGCTCGCGGTACGCAGATCTCGGAACAGCTTGAGCGTGTTTTCTATCACGCAACGCTTCTACAGTTTCCTTCAAATAGAAAATCGCGCTTGAGACGCGCTCGAAAAAGTGGCTCCCTTCTGTGGCACTCATGATGTAGAAGTAAAAAAAAAGAACAACACCGGGCACACTTGTCGTCACACACCACCGCGTGGCAGGAGACGCAGAAGCTCAAGCAAGCAAACAGTACCATATAATCAATCGTTGGCTCATACCCACTCAGGAGGATTCCCTGAGTGGGTATGAGCCATGCGTCAGAGGCAACAACAACATAACAACAGCGTCGGTTTCGGCATTGTGGACACTCCCAGCGTGTTGCTCAAATACAAACACGTAACAACTACGACAGTTGTTAGTCCTTCTTTGTGCTGCGGCGGCGCGCTGCAAGTATCAATCTGATTCTCGTTCTTCGTGTGACAAACTAATTTCTTGCTGTCGCATTAATTGCTTCGCCCTAGTGGCGAATCTGTGACTTTTGACCCCACCGGGACTCGAGTTCTATTCACGAAACGCACACTGATAAACAGTCCGCTCAATAGGCTCTTATAGTATGCTTCAGGATGCAGCAGGTCATAATTCGTCTGTAAGATAATTATAGCCTCACGGATCCATAACGTGGTAGGCCAAATCACAAAATCACATCGTGCACCTCTGTGCCACGCCACAGTATTGAGGGATCTGTAGTGCGAGCGCCTATGTCAAGTTTGCTTGATCCAGTAGCACGTTCGATGAGTGACGCATTGCCAAGGTTGCTGCACGTGGGTTCTGCTAACCTATCAAAAAAAAAAATAAAACACTGCAGTAACCTCGGTAAGGAAAGTAGCCCTACTGGATCCAGCGTGCTTTTTTGTTTTTAGAGTAGAAGCTCGTGAAATCAGATTTTACGGGACCAGAAGAAATGTCTTATGTAATCGAATGCCGAATTATCGGAAGTATGAAGGAAACAATGAAGGAATCTCAATTACATCAATGCGTTTTAATTTTCTTAAAGAATAGGTAAATTAAGTACTCATTTTTGGCAAGGTTCATAGTAACTATGGTAAATCATCTTCTCAAATCTGTACCATCTCCATATGGAATAATTTGCCCACTTCCCTAAAATGTAAAGTTTCTTCAATTTCATCTAAAAACTCGTTAAACGAGCATCTGTTAAATATTTGATCTGTCTTTTTTTTTGTGTTGCTTTATACTGTATTTATTATTTGTTTTTTGGTTTCATGCCTTTTTGCGTTTCATTCTGTATTGTGGATTATTTGTTTTTTACGGTACTTACAGCTGCTAGTAATTGTTTTATCTCTTTGTAATCATCAACGAGGGTCCCGTTGCAGTCGTGTACTTTGGGACCCTCGTCTGTATATTTTACTCCCTGTAACATCATTTTATATCATGATACTAATAAACTGATTGATTGATTGGTTGAAGAGTGAAGTCGTTATTTTCGCCATTCGCGACATCATTCACAATGTGACTGTGGCTCAAGACACCTGAGTCTTTATTACCACGAAACATGCCCTAATCACCGCACTTACTACGTACTGCGGCCACTAGCACCCCTACGCGCACGCGAAGACAATTTTTTGCGGAAAATTGGTCGGCGAATGACCGTTCATGGATCCCGTTGTAGCAAAGAAAGTTTTCCGCAAGAATGCGGACCATGGCTGATCCTCTACATTTTGAACAGCTTCCACCTCGTTTGAGTTTTTCTGACTAGACGCGCGCATTGCCCAAAATGAAAACAAAGCCGAATGACACATCCACATTTCTGAAGGCTCTAGGCCACTTCGGTTGTCCGCGAACGCCGTTTTCGCCACTTCGTGTAGCACGCTTCGGGGTGTTCGTGCCCGGCTAGTGCCCGGCGCGCTGCGACTACCATCCGAATAAACCGGTTTCTGGCCAAATATCACCAGATTAACTCGAGCTTGATGTCATTACCCATGCGTGTGTGGCTGGAACCGGAGCACACATCTGAATTATCCGATTTCCCGAATTAACAAGCTTTTGCCGTAGTTCTAAAACACCATAATACCTGCTGTGCACTCTATACTAAGCTGACTACTCCGACTGGGTCACGCACGCATTTCGTATATGTATATATATATATATATATATATATATATATATATATATATATATATATATATATATATATATATATATATATGTTTTTTTGTTTTTTTTTTTTTGGGGGGGGGGTTGAAGATGGATGGTTCGGGCTCGGAATATGATTGAAGAAAAGGATGCACGTGCGAAATATTTACGTTTCGGCTGGTGGACCAGCCGAAACGTAAATAAATTATTTCGCACGTGCGCCCTTTTGTTCATTCATATATATATATATATATATATATATATATGCAGGGTGTTTTATTAAGCAATACAGATTTTTCCTTTAAAAAGTATAATAGTTAGGCACTTGTCGTCTTCGCAGCCCATTTCTAGGCCGAGGCGGAAAGATTTAGACACTAATTAGATAAGTAAGAATTGATTATTTGACTAAAATTACTTAATTAGCTTTTCAATTATCAATTTTTAGGGCAGTTGTTTATATGGCGAAGTTGTTCTACGTCACAGTTTATGGCGAGCCCAATTTTAAAAATCGAAAATATCGCGTGTAGTTTGAGAGATCCATCTTCGAATTTCCAGACCGCGGTGCCGGGAGATACCGAAAATGACGCACCGGGTCGCCGGAAGGGCGGTCCGTGTGCTGCGTCACGCTGGAACTTCCCTTTACGTAATTCGAATGATGGCGCACCCGGCGAGAAACGATGTGTCATCCTAGCAGAGCATGCCGAACGATGGTCCTTCGCGCGTGATGTGCGATGGTTTTATGATTCCTTGTGAGTTTAGGTCGAAAGCCTTTAACGCATTGATCGGTGTCTGGTCACCTGGCATGGTGCCAGCTGTGGTGTCTCCCCCTCACGCGGGAGGATAAGCGAGCCGTCTGAGTGCTGGAACGCGGATGGCGTGTGCACGGTGCACAAAGCGCGAGAATAAGAACGCATGCGGAACGCAGGCAGATTAGTCTCGCGTCTCGCTACGTAGAGGGAAATTCCGGCTTGACGCAGCACGTGAACCGCCCTTCCGGTGCACACGGTGCGTCATTTGGTCAGTTACGGTATCTCCGGCACCGCAGTCTGGAAATTCGACGATAGATCTCTGAAACTACACGCGATATTTTCGATTTTTTAAAAATTGGGCTCGCCATAAATTGTGACGTAGAAGAACTTCGCCATACAAACAACCACCCTAAAATTGATAATAAAATAGTTAATTAAATTATTTTTTGTTAATTAAGCATTTCTGAGTGATCTAATTAGTGGCAAAATCTTTCCGCCTTGGCCTAAAAATTCACTGCAAAGGCGACAAGTGCCTAACTATTATATGTTTTTAAGGAAAAATCTGTATTGCTTAAAAAACACCCTATATATATATATATATATATATATATATATATATATATATATATATATATATATATATATCGTACTCATTTTTTGAGATTCCCCTCTTCACAGCGAAACCACTCTTCGGAGCGAATATTGCTGACTTGGACTGGCTGTCCATGCCGCATCCATGCACCCGGAGCCGCATGATACCCCTGACACACGGGCACCCTAAAGCTTTTTTCGTAAGCGGACATCATCCATAAGGGCGTTCATGCCGAGTGACATACGATAAGTGTATCCCCCCCCTCCTCAAATTTCTTTTGCGGGAAAGCAGATCCCGCATCTACTTTTCGAACGTAAAAGGTGTTTGTGAACGTAAAAGATGCACAAATCGTCTATGCACCCTTTCAACGAAGGCTCCATGTATGCCGCCATAATGGCACAAAAACAAACCCATGCGCTGTCGAGAGAACGCCACCCTCAGTAGTCCTATGCAACAGTCTAGTGATGCAATAATGCGATTCGCTAAAGAGCGGTATATACCCTGAAACGCCGGCATCACGTCGTTAGCGCCGAATTCTGGCAGTGTCATTTGCTTTGACGCGAGTGTCGTGCATTGGAGTTGGCAGAATGAGCGCCGTCAACAAAAGCCTAAGACCATGGTTTTTTTATTCTTCCCCCCTACTGCTTTAAGAAGTGTCTTTTTTTCTCTGTTTCTTTATTTACCCTGCGGTCCTCTGACGAGTTGGAGCTGATCATAGAGGTCACTGACGGCCTAAATAAATGATGTTAGGGTGAAAAACTGGGCTTGTTGGTATTGCGTTATCCCAGGTAAAAGGCGCAAGGAAGACGAAGGACTTGAAATGTGCGTGTGTGTCCGCATGTGTGTGTGTGTCTTCCTTTTCGTCTGTTGTTTTCTTTACGACTTTTACCTCGGACGTAAATAAGTGCGGTGTGTTGCGTCAATGACGCCGTTCTAAATCAAGAGGTTCCTTTAGAGAAACGAAGGTGTTTTAGAGTAAAGTACTTTACACTTGTTCGCATGTCAGGTATGTAAGCCACAGTATACCAGGTTCCGATAGCGTTCCGATGGCAAGCTTGCTCGTCGCAGCTACCCCTGGCGGCCCTGCATGTGGCTGCGCAGCCTATGACAATACCCTGTAAACACACTTGTACTGCCACAGACTGCCAGTTTTCGACGCAGCGGCACCCTGAATAAAGGCTCTGATCTCCCGCGCTCGGCCGTGCTACTACGAAGGAGTAACTATAGTTGACTAGCCCGACGCTCGGGATTAAGCTGTACCACAGTCCCTCCATAGCGATACAAAAAAAGTATTCAAAGGGTACCGTTGTACGGAAGGTATAATTATTACACCTTTGCGGTAGGAACTTGTCTTGAACACGAAAGGAATATATTCTTCTAGCAGAGGGCCCAAAGAAGGGCGCTGACCATTGACGGATGGCCGCGGACGTTTCCTTCCCTTGCGCTGGAACGAGCAGCGGAAGTCATTTCAAACAGAGAACACGGTCTTTTTATCTAAAACGATTAAATGACTGTGTGCCACGCTGGCTGGGAAAGAACGTATCGCTCCGTTCCCATGGCGACATCATGGTTGCGGGGTGCATACGACACATCTTTAGACTCGGAGACGTCAGGAACTCAGTCGCAACTTTCGCCCCTGGTGAAAAAAGGGCACGGCAAATACAGTTGATTGCGGAGTTTGGAGACTATATAAAGTTCTCGTGATTGGACGAATAACAAAGTTCTCAGTTTCACCAGGCAGAGAATATTGAGAGATGAAAGGTAATTAATTTAAGCACAGGACATCATCGTGCTAAGCAGTCTAGTCTTGTCCTGCATGGCATAGAAGCTTAACCTAGAAATTAGAGTCATTCACTACAGCCTGGTTGTCACAACTCACATGTACGACTAGTTGAGGAAGAGATGTTAAGCCAGCGTCTGCATCAAAGTAGGCGGTGTAGCTCAACATGCTAGAGTGTTGCCTGCCGAACTAAACTATAGGGAAGAACTGCTCTGCAACCCCATCCAAAGCAAGAAGGCTCACCAGCACTCTGCCGTACTGCTCGATCTCTTAACGGTTAGGACTTATCAGATAATCCCGGTCATCCGCATACCAGCTTTCTGTCACTTTTGAACTTTTGTCACAGATAGTAGCCGTTCAGCGCATGCTTTTGAATTGGAGAAGCAATTCACACGCGGCCCTAAAGTCTGTATCTGTTGTTAATTTCTATTTGTGTGGGAGCTGCCCGCGGCAGCTCCTGCTGTAAGGAGCTTCCGAGTCGCCCCTCAGGACCACAATAAAGTTCATTGTCTGTCTGTCTGTCTGTCGTGTCTTAACCACTGATCGGTTTTAAATATATGTATGCTAGTGGCTTTTTTCTTTCTCATTGTGTTTATTGCATCGATATTCTGTGTATCGCTGGTATATAACATATCGGTTTTCGGAATTCGGGCGACCGCTCGTGCCACTTAGGTACCCCATTTATCACGATGCGGAGGGGAGGATTATCGGCCGACGTAGAATTAACTCTTCATAACAGGAGGTAGAAAAATAGCTTCACGTTTTGCAGTAAAAGTATTGAAGCCTTTTAACGCATGGTTTATTGCAGCAGGCTCTATATATTTTAGAAATAAATGCACCTTGTAATTGGGCCTGCTAGTCTACGATGACTCGCGGGGGTGGTTCTATTGATGTATAAAGAAGAAAGGGAAGAATGCATTTTCGTGCATTCCCTTAAAGGTCACTGTGGTCTCAAAGTTTATATAATGTCTTTCGTGTAGCCATCGAGCCGAAATTTTGCATTGGGTCCATTGAAACAGACCCTGATCTTTTTCTCTGTCTGAGAGGTGAAGCCACATCGATGAGCGCCCATCCTGTCTATGTGTTTCTTCTGCTATCAGAGTGGTCGTGATTTTGGCACGAATTTTATTATCGATTCGACCCATCGAAGAAGCTGCAATGCAATCTATAATGTATTAGCCATGAAAGTTTGCGAAAATAGGCTTCCGTATACCAACGATTCTGCGACGAACAGCGGTGACGGTTACAGCGCGTTAATAGATCTTGGTAGAGCGAGTGTTCGAAGCGCATTGCTGGAGGGGAAAATTACGCCAGCATTCTTGACAGCAAAATGTTTGCAGCGACGCCATCTCACTAGAATTAATAGAGAGATGCTTAGACTGCGTGTCCTTTTGCGAATGGGTCTCAAAGATTGTACATCGTTTCCAATGTTTAATGGACTCCCGTTGACGCACTTGGACTGCTGTACATAAGCCACATGATAATTCGACACTGCAGCTGAAAGCGGGCACATTTCACCGGAGAGGTGCTGCGAGCGATGAGAAGCGTTATAAAAAAAGTATGCGCTTCGTTAGATCAATGTTTTAACTGACTTTGTGCCTTAAGACTGTTGTTCTGAGATCCCAAGGCTATGCAAATGCCCAGAATTGTACGCAAGCAACTAGGCATATATATTTACTACGAAGTAGACGACGTGCAAAACGAAAACTTTTTTAAACTTTTCCAACGTTTCAGCCGGGGGCCGGCTGAACCGTTGGTAAAATTAAAAAAAAAAAGGTTGGTTTTGTACGTCCTTCGTATTATTGCTTCTACTGGATCCAAGGACACCTTCTTCTTCATTTATATATATATATATATATATATATATATATATATATATATATATATATATATATATATATATATATATATATATATAGTTGCAGCAATGAAATAACGCTGGCCCCGGTAGAATAAGGAACAAAAGAGAGTACGACGCACGTTGGTTTTGCACGGTATATTTTCTGACGTTTCGGCTGGTGGACCAAAAGTCAAAGGCTGGTCCACCAGCCGAAACGTCAGAAAATATACCGTGCAAAACCAACGTGCGTCGTACTCTCTTTTTGTTCCTTATATATATATATATATATATATATATATATATATATATATATATATATATATATATATATATATATATATATATATATATGCGAGGAAGAAATGTAGTGAAAAAAGAGCACGACAAACGTGCGAAACGCAAATTCATCCTCCGACGAAGGCAGGTCCTCCTGCCGCAACGTTAGTAAAATTTGCGTTTCGTACGTTTGACGTCCTCTTTTTCGAGTGTATATATATATATATATATATATATATATATATATATATATATATATATATATATATATTAGGCACAGAAATATAGGTGCCGCATCTTTTCAGCATGAACATTACAAAAAATGTGATAAAGGCTTGGTTTCATGTTTTACCGGCAGAATGGCTTGGTTGTTCTGGAGCTGCTGGCGTACGTGGTAATTCTGGTTGTCTTTCTTCGTTTTTCGTCACTGCTACATTATCTGCAAGAGAAGCGCTAGTAGAGCGGTTGAAAACTTTGATATTGTGAAAAGCTACACTACAAGTGAAGCGAAAAAAAACGTTCGTGTAACCGCAGGGCAGCGGCTATAGTGTGCGCTTGCTGAAACTGTCTATCATGGTAGTTTTACAGCGAAAGGTGTTTGTTATGAGATCACAACAACGGTGCCGTAGTTGTCCGCCGCCGCCACCGCCGGTGTCCGACACCGCTCTCGCGCGAGATAAGAAAAAAATTACACCATCTTCCGCTAAAGGGAACCATGTCTAGATGTGAAGCAGCGGGCGCTAACCCTTACACTGGCGGCGACGTTGACGCTGGCGCTCATCGCAGCGTTGCGCAGGAAAGAAACCTCGGGAGGCGCAAAGCACGCAGTGATGGACCGGTGTTTCCCACTGGAACATGCCAATCGCTGCTGATGGGCAATGAGAGACAGAAGACTCCGACTGGACACAAAGACCCGCAGACCGCTTTTAGTTAACGCACACGCTGCGCATTTTTATTGTTCAACAACGCACAGGAGAAATCGCCCACTGGCACCACCTTGGAGGTCAAGATCCAGTGCCTTATATACGGGGTGGCCAGTGAACGGTTGTGCAGCGCGAGCAGTCGGTTTTTTCAACCAAGAAACTCGCTAGCAGACGCTGGATGCGTCGGCGTCACGGGCAGAGAGGGGGGGAGGATAGGAGAAGGGGGGACGCGCATGCGCAGTGGGAGTGTGGACGTCGCGGGCAGGGATGCCTAGAGGAGAGAGGGGGGGAGCGTAGGAGGGAAGAGAGGAGGGGAGGAGCATGCGCAGTGGGAGTGTGGACGCCGCGGGGAGGGATGCCTAGAGGGGGAGAGGAGGTTTTTTATTTTTTTAAAGGCTTTGCGAATGCGCAGTAAGGGTGGTCACGCCGCACACCACCACCGGATTAAGCTTCGCCACAAGACGCTTCACATCTAAAAATTTCCCCATCTCCCGCTGAAGGGAACCATGTGTGGATGCGAATCAGCGGGGGAGATTGCTGTCTTGAGCGGGGAGAAACGTCGCCGCTCCCGTTTCACGGCAGCGGCCCGGGCGCTCATCGCGGCGCTGCACAGGAGAGAGAATGAGGCCCGCGCGTTCAGTCATCTTCATACCGCGGAACTACCGGGGCGCCCCCTAGCGGAGTATGCAGCTGTCGCACCACATGCCGTGCGCGCCGTTCCGTAGAGTAGAGGATTCTTAGAGGAGAGAACGGGGGGGGGGGGGGTAGGAGAGAGGGGGGAGGGGACGCGCATGCGCTGTGGAGGTGGGGGATGCGGGCGCCGCTTCGTACAGTAGGGGACTTCTACAGGAGAGAAAGGGGGAGCGTAGGAGAGGAGAGAGAGGGGGGAGGGAACGCGCATGCGCTGTGGCGGTGTGGGACGCGGGAAGGAAGGACGGACAAAGCCCCCGCTAGCACATGCAAGCACGATCAAGGAATGGAGTAAACGGGACGCTGGCGCCGCTCCGTAGAGTAGAGGTTTCCTAGAGGAGAGAAAGGGAGGGAGCGTAGGAGAGGAGATAGAGGGGGTGTGGGACGCGGGACGAGGAACGGACAAAGCCTGCGCAAGCACATGCAAGCAAGATCAAGGCATGGAGTCAACATGGGCGACATACACCACCGGTAGTGCGTGTTATTCTTTGCTTGCACCCACCACATGCCTAGCCATTGCTAAGCAGCCACTCTGTGCTCTCGGCTATGACTCTGGTGACCGTCGTGGTGGTGGTTGACGGCTTTATTGTACTACAGTGTTCGGGTTCGCATAGTGGGTGCTTCCCTACTTCATGAAAGTGACCGGACGCGGGACGCCGGACGCGGGAGGGACGGACACAGCCCCCGAGCATAAGATGCTTCGCGTCTAAAAAAAGAAAACATAAGACGGAATAGCCTGGATTAAACGGGGTTTGAACCAGGGCCCTCTCCGTGCCAACGCCCAGTATTCTACCACAGAGCCAAGCCGGTTCTGGAAACTCCTGCCCATAAAAACCCTATACAAGTGTTATGTCGGAAAGGAACTGCGTTAACATGCGTAGTATAGCATGGTAGAAGAGTAAAATAACAACCAGGCGTCCCGGAATGTGAATTGTGTCATCAGGCGTCACATAATATGAATTGCGTAACGAGGGGGTCATTAAATGCTTCCATTTCTTCATCGTCATCAGCCACCGAATCAATTAATGGAGTAGTGGGCACCTTGCAAGCGTACTTGTATCAGTAGCCCCAAGAGAGTTTGCAAAGGGTTCTAGAAATGGCGCTCTTACAGCTTTCGCTTTGACTGTGCTGCGCTTTCCGCGCAGACCGGGCTTTATATTTATTTCTTTTTTTTCTCACATTTTACAGACTGACGCTAAGTCTAAACAGTTGGCTGCTAAAAGTGGTTTGGATGCCACGCGGCGTGTTCTGGCGCTCGCACCTTCGAGTGCGAGCGCTCGAACACGGCGTCTACGTTCTGAGGCTGCTTGACTTTTGTAAAACATGCGGTCAATAACCGTTCAAGGCGTGCCCCTGACGTGCGGAAGGAGCGCTTGGGTGTCGGAATATGCAGGCGCAAAGTCAGGATTTTTCCGGGAACAAAGTTTCAAGAGATTTCCGAGAAAGAAACTTCCCCATCTCCCGCTAAAGGGAACCATGTGTGGATGCGAAGCAGCGGGGAGATGGTTAGCTTGAGTGGGAGAAACGTCGCCACTCTCGTTTCGTGGCAGCGGCCCGGGCGCTCATCGCGGCGCTGCACAGGAGACAGAATGAGGCGCGCTCCGTCATTTTTATACCGCGGAACTACCGTGGTGTCCCCAGCGGAGTATGCAGCTGTCGCACCACCTGTCACGCGCCGCTCCGTAGAGGATTCCTAGAGGAGAGAACGGGGGGCAACCGTAGGAGAGGAGAGAGAGGGGACGCGCATGCTCTGTGGGACGCGGGAGCCGCTCCGTAGAGTAGAGAAAGCGGGTGAGCGTAGGAGAGAGGGGGAGAGGACGCGCATGCGCTGTGGGGATGTCGGACGCGGGGGCCGCTCCGTAGAGTAGAGGATTCCTACAGCAGAGAAAGGGGGTGAGCGTAGGAGAGAGGGGGGAGATGACGCGCATGCGCTGTGGGACGCGGGCGCCGCTTCATAGAGTAGACGATTCCTAGAGTAGAGAAAGGGTGTGAGTGTAGGAGAGCAGAGATAGTGGGAGGGGACGCGTATCCGCTGTCGGGGTGTGGGCGCGGGGGCCGCTCCGTAGAGCCGAGGATCCCTAGAGGAGAGAAAGGGGGAAGCTTAGGAGAGGAGAGAGAGGGGACGTGCATGCGCTGTGGGGGTGTAGGATGCGGGCGCCGCTCCGTAGAGTAGAGGATTTCTAGAGGAGGGAGAGGAGACGCGCGTGCGCTGTGGGGGGTGTAGGACGCGGGCACCGCTCCGTAGAGTATTTCTAGAGGAGAGAAAGGGGGTGAGCCCAGGAGAGGAGAGAGAGAGGGGGGAGGAGACGCGCATGTGCTGTGGTGATGTGGGACGCGGGAAGGAGGGACGGACTAAGCTGTATTTCCTGCAAAGCAAGATTCCCACCTCGTGTGACGTGAAAATGTGTTTTTTCAGAAGTTAATTAAAGCGAGACGCGCGTGCTCTGTGTATGTAGAGTTACGGTGTGTTGAACCAAGAGTTATTTGCAATACAAATATTATGAGACAATGTCCGGTACGGCGGTAGCAAGGTTATATTTCAAAGCAGTCACGCGAGGCAAAAGCAGCGCAGCCCGCGTGACAAACGCTAATGATGATACGATGGTTCCTGTATACAGATGAAGACGATGAACTGCAATGTCGACGCTCACATCTACCCCCCCCCCCCTTCGCGCATGCGGTCAGCAAGTCAGCAAGGGTAGGAACGCCGGCTATACGGCTTCAGGCGTGAGACATGAGCAATCTCGGTGCTATGGCGACGACGATCAGTAGTCGTGCTGACAGGAGTTCACGGCAGATGTCCTTTCCAGCACTGTGTAAGGACCGAGATATCAATGAAGAAATTTTTCACAGAGCCCAAATGTAAGAATAGGTGTCCACAGAAGCATTTCGTCGCTTGGGCGGAACGAAAAAACTCTACGTTTCGCAGCAAAACCAACTTTCCTCTTGTCCTGAATGGTCGCGGTGTTGGCGCCAGCAATTTCACTGCTGCGGGCTACGCGAGCAGCGAACTCTTCTGGAAGGGGATTTAGGTGGAACAGAGGGCGTGCGCAAAAAGGCGGTGTCCCGAACAAAAGATGGTGCACGGCCATACACGAGGAAAAACGGGCTGTAGCTCGTCGTGCTTTGTACGGCAGTATTATAGGCAAACGTGACGAAAGGAAGTACAGTGTCCCAGTTCTTGTGATCTGGTTGAACATACATAGAGATCACGTCTTACAAAGTTCGTTGAAAACGCTCTGTAAGATATGCTGATGTGGTCTTATGGATGGTGTTAGAGGCCAGGAGGACTTCAGCAAGGACATAGGAAAGAAATGTCTTGCCACGGTCGCTAAGGAGAACACACGGGGCGCCGTGGCGCAAAATAATGGCCAGCAGGACGAAGTCGGTGACTTCGTAGGCAGCGCCAGAGGGCAGGGCTGCCGTCTTCGCGTAGCGAGTTAGGTGCTCCATGGCCGTAACAATCCAGCGGTGACCAGCGGTCGTAAGAGGAAGGAGTCCGTACAAGTCTATGCCCATGAATTCAAGAGGAGCGGATGGGCACGGCAGAGGTTGTAAAGTGCCAGCGGGAAGAGATGTGGTACATTTTCGGTGCTGGCATGACGTGCAGGAACCGACGTACTTGGCCACACTAGTGGAGAGGCCAGGCCAAAAGCAGCGGGTTTTGATGCGCTCGTAAGTCTTGTGGACTTACCACCGCATCAAAACCCGCTGCTTTTGGCCTAAGTGGCCAGCTGTCACGTCGTCGTGAAAGGCTTGTAAAACCTGGAGTCGAAGTGAGCGAGCGACGACCGGGAAGCATTGATTACCGAGAGGATGGTAAATTTGCCGGCATAATGTTCCATCTTGACGTTTCAAACGTGCAAGCTGGCGTCTGAAGCGGCTGTTGGGAGCACGGGATAAGCCAGTGAGCCGATCGATGATTGCGCAACAGTATATATCTGCTTGTTGGAGCGAGGTCACGTGCTTGGTCAGTTGGCTGGTCGGTGACGAGCAGATGGAAGGCGACACTTGCGCGCTTGGCGAGAGCGGGCAGCGCGACAAAGCGTCGGCATCTTGGCGTTACCGACCCAACCTATATGTGACGCTGTAGTCATACTCCTGCAAACACAAAACCCAATGGCCAAGGCGTGCCGATAAATTCTTGGTAGATGGTAACCAACACAGTGCATAATGGTCAGTGGCGATTGTGAAATGCCGGCCGTATAAATAAGGGCGAAACTTTTGTACTGACCACATGATGGCGAGGCATTCGTGTTCGGTGACGCTGGACGGATAGACGGACGGACAGACGGACGGACGGACGGACAGACGGACGCCGGACGGATGGGGGGAACGGACGGACGGACGCCGGATGGACACCGGACGGACGTGAGCATGAGACATTAAAGGCTTTCGCCTTAAAATCTGGCATTGTTATTTAATCCGAAAGCCTCAATTGGTCATTCTCATTAAGACTTCCCGATTTCTTATCAGTATTCTCGGCGGAATTTCTAGCGGTGATTATGGCTTTAATAAGAAAGCTGAGCCCATCAACGTCAAGTGTGGCCATAATAACAGACTCTTTATCTTTGTGCTCAGCACTCGCTGCTAATAGTGATTCTGGATTATAACGTACTTTTCATTTCCTGGTTCCCACCCATGTAACTTTAATCAGATTAATCTGGGTACCGGGCCACAAAGGGATAAAAATGAATGAAATGGCGGACACTCTGGCGAAAGCTGCTCTCAGTGGTCCGATACTTTCAATTATTCCCACATCATCACTCATAATTAGTGACATATTTAGAAGGTGTGCCATAATTCGAGACTCTGGTAAAACAATAATCACTTATCTAAACGAATATCGACACCTCTTCTTCCCTTGGCGTAAGAGTTTCTGTTCAACGCGAAAAGAGGCAGTCACTTTTACAAAATTACGCTGTCGAGTTCCAAAATTAAACTTCTGTATGCATAGAGCTGGTCTGGCTCCTTCCCCTCTTTGCTTGTTTTGTAGCAAGGACGAAACAGTCGATCATTATTTTTTATTATGCTACCGCTACAACTTACTGAGGAAAACCATTCTTAGAGTGGCTTTTAATTGAATTAGATTGGATTTCCTAATCTCTAATATTCTTTGCTTGGGAGCCTCCGCATTAGGTCATTGTCACCGAGAACTCTGTTCCGCTGTAGAGAAATTTTTAATTGAATCAGGGCGGTTTTGACATCAAATCACTAAATTAGCATCATTATTTTTTCTAACAATTTTTATAATTCTATAGTAATAGAATTCATATCTGATCCCTTTTGTCTATAAATATTCGTGTCCTGGCCGATCCCCCAGAGTGGGTGCGAACCATAGATACAGGCCATCATCATCATCATCATCAGTCGGTGCTCACAATATCGATATGTGTGGGTTAGTTATTCCCAGGATCCCGGGTCGCTTTTCGAGCCTCTTCACTACGGTTGACAATCAAGCTCGGAGAAACGAAGGCGCCGCAATTGTGTGTCGCCTCGCCACTCGTGATGTGAGATTCATCGGCGCCGCTCGCCTTGCCAACTAGGTCCTCAGTCCTACATTCCCTTTGATTGGACGACAGGATGGAGGCAAACATTTTTAGGCGTGTCAAACGTTTTCTTAAGTGGTGATAATTGTTGTTCTGCAGATTTTAAGCAAAGATTTTCATTTTGAAAGTAGTGCCTCGGAGATGACTACTATAGTTCTTGAGTACCTTGAAGCTTCCGTGTGCGTCATTTGGCCCACTTACAGTGTTATGGCAAGAGTTGTCTGACTACCTCAGCAGTGGTAATGTGACCCGTCAGAGAAGGGTCATTTCACTCTCACGTAAGAGAATCAAGGTATCCTCTTGGAGCTCACCCGCTGTGACCTACCAAGAGAGTTCACGTATCTCTTCGAAAATAGTCGTATACGTGGCATGTAGACTACTCCAAAAACAGTCACACATACTCTTTTTTTTTTCTGAGAGTGCATATACAAGATTCTCGACGCGGAAGGCAGCTATATGCTTGTAAACCTTGGTCAGCCGGCGCTGTTGTTCATCGATAAATTCACCTAGCTTTTAAGTGCTTTTTTTTGCACTGCTTGCTTCATGCAGAGTCCGCGCTGTCTGGTAGAGCGAACGCTGTCTCTCACCTCGGTCCTTGTCCAGTATCAAAACGCGGTGAGCCAGCACCCTCCCAGGTGGATCTTGGGCACGTGATCTCCTCTTTTCCCCTTCCTCTTCAGTAATCAACATATCCTAATGTCCGCTGTGGCAGCCTTGACGACGGACGTGCGACCTTCGGGTCTGAAGTGGAGTACCATAACCGCTTCACCAACTCGGTGGGGCAGTTTGAAGCCTTCTTTTTATAGGAACTAACGCAGCTTGATGAGTTACCATCGTTTTCAAAGAAACAGATAGTGCATCGACGGACAGAAATCACAGTGTCTATTATGCATTCACATAAGACATTTGTAAGGCGAAAGCTATGCGTTGTAGTTATATGACAGGCAGTTCATACGACGCCAACGCCACTTTGCTATTTTTATTCACGCGCATGCCGTTTTCGTGAACGCCCAGCTCGCTCCAAGAACCACATCTCAGGGTAACGCCGTTTTTTTTTCTTTTGTCACGGGAAGGGCGCAAAGTTGAAGTTTACTCGCGGGTCACGTGGTCTCGTGATACTTTTTCCTTTATTTTTCTTACGTCCCTCGTGTCTGTTGTTGATTCAATGCCATGTTCACGTGAGCTATGTGAAGATTTAAAGGAAATAAAATGTAGAACAGGAAAGACATGCCGCTGCTGTGTTGGTTGTTGAAGTTATAAATCGGTATCCTCCATGTCGTAACATTTGTCCCCTATTTCCTTCCATTCCTTCGTAAGCGCACTAGAAATCGGCAAGAATGTACATATTCTGTTAGCTCACTGCTGTGCCATTTCGTCTACTGTCGTAGCTCAGCCAGAACAGAGCGCGAAAACTCGCATTCCTGCCCCACAGGGAAGACTAAATCGCGCTGTGTAGTACAGGTACCACCCATCCATCCCTAAACCAGCGAAGATATTCGCAGGTTTGGGGATTAGAATTAGCACATATAAGATATTCACAGAGAAAGAGGAATGAAAATTCATAAGGACAATAAGTGGTGCGCTAGGACGTACCCTGTATTCTCCTTTGCAGGGCCTACAGACATCCGCCTCCACTACCTGCGTACCTAAGAACAGTGTGCGAATGAGGGAGAAAATAGAGCTGAACATTTTAGCCTAGTGAACAATTATTGCAACTGCTTACAGACGCTGTGTTTCAAAACATTTCGGCACACGGCCCCTACTATGACTGAACACAATAATCATTCTGTGACTTCGTACAACGATATTTTAATACTGCACTGGCAAAACCCACATGGGCAGCCTTTTTGTTAAGATCATCAATTTTCGTCGGTGGGGATCTCGCGGACGGAAATGGTGATTTCTCGCCCTGTTTAATTCATTTCAACATACGTCGTAATTAATACGCAACACTTAAAGGTCACCATGAAATGGCGCCTGTGGTATGCCTGGTTTAATTGAGTGCTGGATTAATTTGGTTGTACCTAAAAAAAGCAAGCCCCTAATATATTCCCATTTTTCCCTTCACTAATAGGTTTGATTCAGAGATTCAGGAATTAGGAGATTCTGGATGTCATTATTCACCTTTATGTCAGGATATATTGTTACGGGACTTGTAAATGGGGTTTAACATTGGCTCAACGGAGGCTTATGTACAGGGGACGGAAGGGAAGTGCGTGCCGGTACCGCGCGTCGTTCTTTTCTTCTATCTTCTGTTGCCGCTTATTTTGCTACGATTGACTGAACCCACTATAACATTGCTCCTCTCGCAGACGAAGCCCTCTGGGCGAGAATTCAACTCTGGGCGAGAAGCAGTGGCGTAGCCAGGGGGTGGCACACCGGGCACGTGCTCCCCCCCCGAAATTTTTTTTCGCCATGGCATACAGAGCGAAAAATTACCATTTCATGGAGGTGCCCCTCCCGAAATCAAGGCGGTGCCCCCCCCCCCCCCCCCCGAAAAAAAAATTCTGGCTACGCCCCTGGCGAGAAGTCAGCCACAAATATGAGATATGGACACTAACCGCATGTTTTTTGTTTCAGAACAAGGCTTCACAAAATTTTTGACGGCTTTGCTCGAGGAACTTGAGAAAAAAATGAAGGCGCTTCACGCTACTGGTGCCAAGCACGAAGTATGAGCGGTTATGGGTGTCGTTCCTTGCTTCTCTTTAATTTTCTCTCTCTGTCTTTCTCTCTGTTTTTATCTCTTATTGTCTTTTTTTCTATTCTTATTTCGTTCTCTATCTGTTTCTACCTCTTTTTCGCTCTTTTTATCTTTCTTTATCTTCTATTCATTGTTTTTTCTCTTTCTCCCTATTCTCGCCTCACCGTTCTTTCAGCCTCTTCTCTCTCAATTTATTTCTCCGTCTTTCTTTGATTATATATGTTTCTTTGTCTTTCTGTCTTGCTTTGTTTTTCCCATCTCTTATTTGTGCGTGTCTTTTTCTTGACTCTTTCTTTCTCTCTTTATTTCTTTTTCTTTCTATCTATCTATTCCATCTTTGTCTCTGTCTCTCTGCACTCGTTTGCTCGACCATCTGCCCTATTATTGTATCTCACGCCAAATAAATTGGCGCAAGTGTTCTTATAGCAAAGCAGAAGGTAAGTATGAAGAAAAGAGGGCGTGCCGGTTCATGATGATGATTTTTTTGCTCATAACTAATGGACTCTTACCGAAATTTAATAACTGCCGTTAAAACAAGATTATACAACATACGGCGTTTTGCTCATGAACGTAGGTGAATAAATTTCAATATTTGTATGCAATAATGACAGGTTGTTTTTCGCACCGTATTGTCGCTGTAAACAGTCGGCATATTTCCTCTGATACTATACTATAAAATTGAAACTACCTATTTATTCAGGTAATTTGATGTGATATATTCCGAAATGACGTATCGAAGTTATCGCGTGACAATACTTCCAAATTTACCCCCCCGAAATGTTTTGAAGTAGTTCAGCCTCTAGCTCTGCTTTAGATTAAAACTTTTACACCACACCATTTTTTATTTATCACCTAAATTATGCTAACCTAATAGGTGATGCGGTTGTGACGCGCCAGAACCACCATATGATTATGAGTCACGCTCCACTGCAAGACTGCGGAATAATTTGGACTACCTAGGGTTCTCTGAAGGGCTAGTGTTACCGACAGGTCCATATCACACACTACAATTTGAAAATTGATTATATGAAAAAGCGTTGAAAAGTTCATCGATGAGTTCTAGAGCTCAAATGAAGTCAATGTTCGCGAAATAATTTTAACAGCGGAGGTAGTGCTAAAAATTATCACGGTGCAATTTACAGATCGTAATGCTCAAGCGAACCGACCATAGTGCTTTACGGCTGTCAGTTGCTTAAACAAAACTACACTGTTATGAGACTTCGGCATAATATGTCATGTCACATTTAACATCATTCCTCATGATATGACCAGAATTTGATGTCGTATTAATATATAAACCTCTCTAAGCATATGGTACTCACTCCGAGATTTATAAAACGTTCACTATAATAGCAACAGATAATTTAATTCCACAACAGAGCAACTATATAGGTTCAAAGGAGTAGTTACTACGCACACTTACCACAGTCTTCTTTCGCCACACAGTTTCCATCTTCCCGGCGGTAAGTCTTCTTTACACAGCCACACCTGTATATGGAGTGCAGTCCCTGTACTGCACTCCATGACACCGACCCTCGTAAATTTTACGCTCGCGAGGGCAAAAACCTAATCTCTGATTGTTGTAGCAACCTATAAGAAATAAAAACGGCGCTGTGAGATTCTGTTACGCCAAAATAAAATTGTCTAAAAAGGAGTATATTGCTGTTACATTGTCTCATTTAAGTGAACCTTACGCTATAATTTCTTCAAGACACTATTTCTTTTTTAATAAATGAAGGATATAATACGCGAATGTATCTTGTAGTTAAAAAGCACAGGCTTTCGAAAATTAAATTGATTTGCGATACATTGGGCGAGGGCGAACCTTCACATTTGTCTCATTACATTACTGTTGTAAAAACACATATGAGAATCTTAATATTTTACTGCACTTCTTAACAAAACAGCGAGAAAAAAACGACAAACACAGCGCTACGGAAGCAGCGTCGTTCATCTGTCTTCCGTTCTGTTAACAAGTGCTCTGAAATAGTAAAATAGACTACCAACACGCAGAAGCTTACGCTTTGGAAAATTGCATGTTTAAAGAAGACAAATTTAATGTACTTACATTCCACGCTAATCCAGTCTAAGCTTATCATAATGAGGAAGGCACTGTACTGAATAATGGCCATTGTTTTTTTGCAATATTGTACCGAAGCAAAGCTGGAAGAAGACATGCGTACACACTTGTAATTATTGCCGTTAAATGAAAAAGCTTTGCAATACATAGGAAATGACGAATGAGTCATGTATAGGAAATACGAAACATAATTTGGACAATTTTGTTCAAGCTGACCTAAACGGTGTTACGTTAGAGATATAGTATGTAAAACATGAAGGTATTGTACCCACAATTAAACAGTGAAAATAAAGGTGGACACAGGCTCGAGTACAAGAGAGGCCGCAACCATGTGATTATTTGCCTTCGGGCTCAAGGCATGTAATCATGGTTCATAACTCAGTCAAATTGTGCGAGGGTTGTCTTTAATCTATTATTACAAGTACCGGTAATCTGTCGGCACATTTAAGATTTCTGTCGGTCATTCAAGAACTTTATTGCACCTTCCCAACATCGTTCATTTGCTTGACTGTCATTCAAGTACCTTTAGATGTACATTACGATGCTTTCAGGTCATTTATGAAGTTTTGCGGACAGCTTTCCAATACTATCCATGACCTACCATTACATACATACAATAGTTATACTTGTTATTCCTAAACTTTATAGGTAGTAGTCTTTTGCGAACATCCCACATAAAACCTCCTCAGCTCGTTAGTATATAATTATGGCAGTGCCTCCGGATGATTGGTGTGGTCATGCCCATCTAACTCGGCGGTCCCCCCCCCAGTGACCTCCCCTGCCTCCCCCCTCCCCCTATGCGAAAGAGTTCAAAGGCTGCCCTGCTCAGCTGCTCCGCCATGAAGGGCCAAAGAGCCCTCGTGGCCAGGGCGAGTGTCGCCGCGGAAGCCACAGGGGTCCAGGACTAGGGACTCCTCCTAGAGTTTGTACAGGGTCGGCCCTTAACGCCACCCCTATTTATCTCTTGTACATAGTACAAATAAATATTTTGAGGACCACGACCTACTCAATTAAACAGAATGTTGAATAGTGGGATCACGCTACATGGCCTCGAAGTAAAATTAGATCGTAAATTGCAGGAACACGAAGAGTGCACACGGGCAAAGGTCCCCAAGCTATCGGGGCGGAAAACTCGTAAACGCACTGGTAGATGCGATACGCGGGGTATTGGAGAGGAACACCAAGACTACAACCTGCAGAAACAAGATGGCTAACGCACCCAACCTAAAAACATGCAGTGGAATTGCAGGAGCTTTCGTAGGAAAAGAAAAACCCTGCTACAATACGCAGAGTCGCTAGCCCAAATGCCTCATATTGTCGCGCTGCAGAATGTGAATACCGAGACCAAACTCAGACACTACAGCACGCACCAAACAAGGCATCTACTTGATTGCTGGTACACAAAGACCGCACCGTATTAACCATAAACCTCGAGCTCATACAAAATGTAGACTACACTTTTGTTCAGGTTCTTCATCACACGAGATCAAAAGCCACCATTGACATTCTTAACGTTTATAGTAGACAGCGTGATAGGACTGCTACATTCGACGAAATATTTCCAAAGACACTCCACCTCGCAAAACCAGATCCCGTTGTAATAGTGGGAGATTTGAATGCGCATGCAATTCAGTGGGGATAGAAGACCCCAAGGGCATAAAATTGGCGTCAATTATATCTAATTGTTGTTTTACGTTACTGACAGACTCAAATCAGCCCACAGCAACAGTGTATCCCGGGATACATGCCCCGACCATTCGCTAGCAAAGAATGTATATGACTGCGAATGGACACTCAAGAAACACTTAAGAGCGATCACTGTAACCTCGAACTGACTCGACATCATAAATACTGCCGTAAACACAGAGCGCAAACTAGGATCCCTGATTGGACCACCTTCAGGATGGAAGAAGAAACCCACTTACAAAGCCCATAGAAAAATACGAAGAATGGGCCCGCACACTAATTGACACACATGAGCGATACACGCGCAATCTGCAAACAAATGCGGAAACCCCCGCAATTGATAATCATCTGCTTCTTCTATGGGAGGCGCGAAGGGCCTTAACGCGGTGGTGGAAACGCCAGAAATTAAACAGGCGGCTCAAACGTCGCATAGCCAGGCTCAAACTGGAAGCAGAACAGTATGCATGGAAACTGGCCCGGGATAACTGGCTTGCCAAGTGGGACTCCCTTTACGGAACTTTACATACTAAGACGACATGGAGCTTCCTGAGGTGCCTGATCAAACCGAGTAAATTTAGGGGGGGAGCAACAGCGAAGCTTGAAATGGGCACATAGTTATTCTTCATAGATTCTCGGGAACTAACGAGGACCTCATTCAGGCAATCCAAGACAGATATATATGCACGATAGGAGATAATGAACCTGAGCAAGAATACACTGGTGCCGAAAATGAGGAATCAGACCTCGAATCTCACAACGAAATCCAGGCAGAACTCAGTGCCATCAGGCGAAGGACGACACCCGGCGGCGACAAAATTACTGTCGGTATTCTGGCCAATCTCAATGATAAGATGCTTCAACTCCTCACAAATTGCATGAATGAGTGCTAGCGAAGCGGCACCGTGCCCACGACCTGGAAAACGGCGGAGGTTACGTACATCCCTAAATCAGGCAAACAAGTTAATATGAATAACCTTCGCTCGATCTGCCTGACGCCATGCATGGGCAAACTCATGAGTCCTCGAGGACTGCGGACTCATGCCCGACAGCATGTTCGGGTTCAGGGTACATCTGTCAACGCAAGATGTTTTCCCACAACCCAAGAAAGAAATTATAGACCCTAACAGCAAGTACAATCATAGAGCCACTCTTGCATTATATTTTAAGGGGGCATTGGACCACGTTAAATGACCCCTGACAGCAAAAGTTTTGTTTGCGACTTTTTTACAGTAATTTGTAGCTTTGCGTCTGGTAATGCCGAAATTGAATCGTAAATGCTATAACGCATCGTATAATTAATGCTAGCGTCGTTAATCCAGGACGATTTCGCTTCAGTTCGAAACGCCCGCCTAAATACTATAAGAAACTAGCGCCCCACAGCGGGGCAGCGCCTGAGACTACATGCGCTCAAGCTTCGGTGACGCTGAACGTGCCGTTTCCAAATAGGGTGACCCGAGGGCGGTGAAGAATAAAGCGATGTGGGTGCGTTCAGCGTGTCCCCCTCAGGAAAAAAAAGCATTCCTGGCGTAAGCAGCGAAAACCACCTTGGGAGCAGCCCGACAACAGAGCGAGAGGGGTGACGAACAATAGTCCTCGCTGGGTGCCAGTCGGGGTATTGTGCGCACCCCGAAAATGTTCTCCGATGCCGACAGTACTTGCTTGACCTCTGCAACGTCACGAGGGGAGCCTCTGTCTACGTAAAACCACGGAAAATGTCGATTTTACCAGAATACTCGGATGAGCCCTCACCTTTACTTTAAAACCAAATTAAAATATCTTATAGGCAACGCTCGCCCCTAATAATCGGTGAGAAGTGCCCCCGCATGCAAGAGTCCCAAACGACACAAGCACCTCGAGTTTCCAAATTTGGTGTCAGGGGTCCTTGAAGCATTCACAAATATTACACAATTTACAAGGAACGGGTCGTGGAAGATGAACATTCAAATACACCAGTAACTTCTTGGACGGCCGACAAGCGATCATCAAAATCGGCGACATTAATTCCACACCTATCAACATGGGCGCCAGAAGCACGCCCCAGGAAGCCGTCCTCTCCGCGCTGCTCTCTAACACGGCACTCCTGTAGCTCCCCGGAAAGCTCAATACCATACCGTATATTTGACATGCACTATACGCGAATGATACAATCTGGACTACACACGGAGAAATCTAGGGCAAATAGAGGAAGCTCTCCAAATGGCGGCCGACGAGGTACAACACCAAGCAGAAGCGTGCGGTCTGCGATGCGCACCCGAGAAGTCTGAACTCCACAGGTTCAGGATGAAGGGAGACAAGGGCGCGGTTCACATTCAGGTACACGGCACTCCCATTCCCGAGCGAAACAGCCTTCGGATTCTTGGAGTCACATTTAGGAGCCCTGGTGCCAACGTAGCCTTACTAAGTTACAATGCATATGCCAGCAAATCACGCGCATGCGCTCTAGAATTGCTAATAAGAACCAAGGCTTGCAGGAAGATGACATCCTACGGCTGATACAGGCTTTCGTAATATGCACAATAACTTACGGCACTCCTTACCTTCATTTACGTAAATGTGACCTACACAAATTGTATGTCCTAATTCGTAACATCTAAAAAAGGCACTAAATTTACCACAGAAAACATCCACCTCGCGGCTTCTCAAACTAGGCACCCACAACACGGCCTAAGAGCAAATCGAGGCACATCTTATGAACCAAATTATGCGCCTGGCTACTACCAGAACAGGCAGGAAGGTCCTGGACGAGTTCCACATTTCTTTCCCCCCTACAGCTTCGGGCAAGCGAGATATACCCCGCGCATGGAGGGGCTCTTTCCTGACCAAGTCCTTGCCCCGGAATATGCAACCAGATTACCACCACGGAAGAGGAGCAGAACTAAAGTATTGAAGGAACGATATAGTTATACAGAGGAAGCCTACTTGCGCTATATCTTTTGTGCCAACCTGCAAGCTGGGCCTCTTCCATAATCACCTAGTCACTGCTCAACTACACAATGAAGTGAGGAGACCCCCCATGGGCACTGAGAGTGAGCAAAGAAGTACGCGCAGAACCTAAAATTGCTTACCCAAGGGAAAATTGCATAGGGGTAAATTTGGTGTTCTTTCACTATACCACTTGAATCACACATCATGTACAATATCTCGTTTGTTCCTGTATTGTTTAATATACTACAGACCTTAGTGCAGAACTGTGTCTAAATAAAAAAATCTGTTAATTAGCGCAGCCAACCAAACTATCAAGTCCCCACTCTTAATGCATATGACCAGGAACGAATTGAAATCCACACATTCATCAAATACAACTCTAAATGGAAGGCTTTTAAAACTGCACATATTATTTAAATTGTACTGTATTATATTATGACATTTTCACCAAGCATACAACTGCGATGCCGTTATGTCCTCTCTTTTTTTTATACGTAGGAATATGATGCTATAGGTACTAATACTATTTTTGCACGCGTATATAATAAATATTTTTATTTTGTTTCTGTATTTACCTTGTAAATTATTTCCCCTTTTGCTTGCATAGTTAGTTTCTTTTGCGAGCACATATGCCCTGTAATTGCTCCTACACTGGGTGGTGCCTAACTCAGCTTTTACTCCGTCTCCCATTTCTCACTAGGAGCACTTGATTCAGTGAAAAATCAACACCAACTGACTTACTAGGTGTCAGTACACCTACTTCATATGACAGCCACGTTATGCGTGTTATGCATGTTATGAAGCCACATTACTCATGCGCTATTCACTAATGTATTCCTTCATTCGTTGCCTACATGTCACCTGAAGCCATTGCAGAAAGAGGGTTCTAGGAAAAATAACAAGATTTGGACTGCGCAAAGTGAAACACTGCTTGGAATCGCAGTGCTACGAATCCAAACACAGTGCTTGTAAAGCATAATACATGGTCTGAACGTTAGTGACCACTTTGAAAAAGAAACACGTGGCATTCAAATGACAAGAAACACAAAATACATACAAATACATTGTTGATTATGGTGGTGGATGCACACACAATACAGACATATTCTGTCATGTCCTTATTTCCAGATAATTCAGTGTAAACAAAATATGAGTGACATGTAGCTTGCAAGACTTCAATGAGTAGTTTTTCTCTATTGATTTATAGCATGAAAGCACAGCAAATTTACATAGGCCATGACCAGCTGGGTTTGTTGGTTTAAGGTGGCGAGCAGCAACAGAAGCTATAACCTTTGCCCTTAGTTAATGAGTGTAGTGTGATCAGACATGCCTGAGAGCATGAAGTTATTGACCTCTTTAATTACACTGCGATTTCAGCATGTGTCCCGTAACAAAGAAAATAAATGAAAATGCATCATATAGGCAGTTCAGGCTGTTTTCTCATCTATAACGCGTTTCATGGGAGCATAGCTTGGCATACTCTCTCATGAGTACACTCAGTCACACTCATTCAAAAGGCATGATTAGTTTGAGTACTTTTAGACTCAGTGAGCATATATACAAGTATGAGTGTGAGTAAGTAAGTGTGAAGCAAATTCGATCAACAATATTTTCTTTCTGTAATGTAGAAATGACTGTGACGAACAGCTGATTTCAGAACAACTTTTCTTCTTCACAGCTGCATACATAAAACAAAATTGGCAGATCCAAGTACCATGGAAATCGATGTATGCGAAGCACGCGGAGAAAAGGCGACTGGGCTGTAATTTTTTTATTGAGCCAAACGTTACGAAATGGCGTTAAAGATATGTACAAGTGTTCTACGCACAGACATATTCAACAGTCGCATATGTTTCACACAACCAGTTCCCTACAGTTGCGTGACGATGCCAACAGAAACATGGGTATTACCAACACCAGAAGCGGTAAGCTGATATGTAGCACTTGTGCTTGGGATGATGGATAGCGCTTCGTGGATCAACTACAGCGGATGGCGCTTAAGTATACAAGTGACGTTTACCCGACATGACGCCTGCCTCGTAGGAGTACATATGTAATGTTTATAAAACTAGATAGCCTGCACTGCAACCACAATCGACGTTTTACCAACATTACGCCTGCATAGGGCCTTTTCCAAAGCAGTTCCGAGACCTGGTGTGGCTATGTGGTAGATTACTTGATTGCCACGCAGATTGCTTGGGTTCGATTCCTGCTGGGACCCTGATATTTATTATTTGAATTCATCGGGTCAACGTTGCTGACGTCAGTTTTTCTTGGAGCTCTCGCATTTCAATTACGAATGTCTGTCCTCGCCGTTGCTGGGTAGATATAAATTGTCAAACACCTGCGGCGCATACTCGCTTACCGCGGCCTGTGGTATACGGGTATGTGCCACACTTGTCTGCAGGAAAGGGTTTGATGACCTATGCGACAGGATTTTCACGTTATTCATGTCATGACCAGCCAGGCATATACGCCACTACCTCTTGCCCTCCCATACAAATGTTGATCTACACCAAATTAAGGAGGCGATCACAAGAGCACCCATACGTAGGCGGCTAGATAGATAGATAGATAGATAGATAGATAGATAGATAGATAGATAGATAGATAGATAGATAGATAGAAACGAAAATGTGCTTACAGTACGCAAAGAAATGCTTCGCATTTAAAAATTCCCCATCTCCCGCTAAAGGGAACCATGTGTGGATGCGAAGCAGCGGGGTTTTAATTAGCTTGAGCGGCAGGAACTTCGCCGCTCTCATTTCGCGGCAGTGGTCCGGGCGCTCATCGCGGCGCTGCGCAGGAGAGAGAATGAGGCGCGCTCCGTCATTTTCATACCGCGGAACTACCGTGGCGCCCCCCAGCGGAGTATGCAGCTGTCACACCACCTGTCGTTCGCATCGCTCCGTGGAGGATGCCTAGAGGAAAGGATGCGGGGGGACCGTAGGAGAGGAGAGAGAGGGGACGTGCATGCGCTGTGGGGGTGTGGGACGCGTGAGCCGCTCCGTAGAGTAGATAATTCCAAGAGGAGAGAGGACGCCGGAGCCGCTCCGTAGAGTAGAGTATTCCTAGAGGAGAGAGGACACGCATGCGCCGCTCCGTAGAGTAGATGATTCCTAGAGTAGAGGAAGGGGGTGAGCGTAGGAGAGCACAGGGGAGGGGAGGCGCATGCGCTGTGGGGGGTGTGGGACGCGGGGGGCCGCTCCGTAGAGTAGCCGACTTCTAGAGGAGAGAAAGGGGGTGAGCGTAGGAGAGAGAGGGGGGAGGGCACGCGCTGTGGGGGGTGTGGGACGCGGGAAGGAGGGACGGACTAAGCCCCCTCCAAACACATGGAAGCAAGATTAAGGAATGGGGTCAACCTGGGCGACAGACACCACCTGCCTAGCCATTGCTTAGCAGCTTCTCTGTGCTCTCGGCCATGACTCAAGGAATGGGGTCAACCTGGGCGACAAACACCACCTGTCTAGCCATTGCTAAGCAGCCTCTCTGTGCTCTCGGCCACGACTCTGATGACTGTGTTAGGGTTGACGGCCCTCATAGTACTACAGTGTTCTGGTTCGCATAATGGGTGCTTCCCTACTTCATGAAAGTGGCCGGACGCGGGACGGGGGACGCGGGACGCCGGACGGACAGAGCCCCGAGCATAAGATGCTTCGCATCTAAAGTTTTAGCAGCTTCACACTAGCGGTGCCTCGCCTGAAAGAAGAGTGCAGGTGGGTGACCATCGTTGTTTCTCGTTGTTTTTTAGGGGCGAAGCTCCTTAGTGTGTAGGCTTGTCCGGCGCCGTCCGTCGTAACCAACGTGATAACGAAGACGCTGGTGACCATGAAGAATAAGCGCGTTCCAGATCACCTCTATTTCCCATCGTGTGCACCGAGCAAGCAGAGCGTCCCGCGGGCGGTGTGGCCATCTATGTCAAGCAGAACACTGTAATACAATAAGGCCGTCAACCACCACTACAGTCACTAGAGTCATGGCCGAGAGCATAGAGGGGCAGCTTAGCAATGGCTGGGCAGCTGGTGTCTGTCGCCCAGGTTGACTCCATTCCTTGATCTTGCTTGGATGTGCTTGCTGGGGCTTAGTCCATCCCTCCTTCCCGCGTCCACAAACCCACAGCGCATGCGCGTCCCCCTCCCCCTCTCTCTCCTCTCCAACGCTCACCTTTCTCTCATCTAGGAATCCTCTACTGTACGGAGCGGCGTCCTACACCCCTCCAGAGCATGCGCGTCCCCTCCACCTCTCCAACGCTCACCCCATTTGTCTCCACTTGCAATCCTCTACTATACGGGAGCGGCGCCCGCGTCCTACACCCCTACAGAGCATGCGCGTCCCCTCCACCTCTATCTCCTCTCCAACGCTCACCCCCTTTCTCTCCTCTAGGAATCCTCAACTGTACGGAGCGGCGCCCGCGGCCTACACCCCTCCAGAGCATGGGCGACCCCTCCACCTCTCTCCTCTCCAACGCTCACCCCCCTTTCTCTCCTCTAAGAATCCTCAACTGTACGGAGCGGCGCCCGCGTCCTACACCCCCTCCAGAGCATGGGCGACCCCTCCACCTCTCTCCTCTCCAACGCTCACCCCCTTTTCTCCTCTAGCAATCCTCTACTGTACGGAGCGCCGGGCGCGTCTCCTCTCTCTCCTCTCCTACGCTCACCTCCTTTCTCTCCTCTATGAATCCTCTACTCTACGGAGCGGCGTCCGCGTTCCACATCCCCACAGCGCGTGCGCGTCCTCCTCCTCTCCTACGCTCATTCCCTCTCTCCCCTCTAGGAATCCTCTACGGAGCCATATAAGAACCCCCTATCTCTCCACTTCACCGACCATAAAGCCGTTACATTGAAGGGGGACCGGAAGCCACGTCTAGCTACCATTTACGAATAAATAAAATTTCTTGTATATATACACACAGTGCTCGTCACGTCTTTGATGATGTACTGGACAAAAATTCACGGTTTACTGATGAACCTCCGGAGCTTCGCCCACTCATCATCACTTACTCCGTGGATATGCTGTGATTTTTTTCAGACAGCTTTGCCCGAGTGTGCGCAAGAACCGCCAGCATCGCAACAGCGCGTGTGTGTGCCAATTTCGTTGTGCTCTACTACGGAATTTTTCGGCCGACTCCCATTTCCACATTTTCGGTTTTGCTCGCTTGTTCCAACAGCGCCCTTCGTCGCCACCCTCGCCCGCTGCGCAACTCCCAGAGCCGCCCGCCAGAGACTTACTGGTTCCTGCATGATGGTCCTCTCAGGTTGACAACTAGGACTGCCCACGGACCCTCTTGGCTCGCTTCATGAACATTTCTGTATATACACCCCCATATTTTTCATTCCGGGTCCACTTCTGCGGGATGGGGGGGGGGGGGGGGGGGGTAATCTGTAGTGCCATGACCATCGTCTTGATTATCATTATATTTTTTCTAGCCACCGCATCGCGCCTCTCGCACAGCTCATGCTGACAGCTCTAGGCGCGAGCTATACTCCATCTCAGAAGTACCTTGCAGCACTGTGGAGCTACAGGTCTTGTCAGCCAATAGGAAAGGCGAAAGCCCCCTCAAGACGTGTTCATCCGCGTCGCGTCGTCTGCTCGTTGTCTCTTTGGCGTCGGCTCGCCTACCTTGTCGATACTTGCCCCTGCAGTTAATACAACACGCGAAAGGCTCTTCGGGAACGCCACCTCACCGTTTCTTTGATGCTCAGACACCCATTTGTACAGGGCGCGTTCGTTGGAGTTTATGAGGAATGCGGTTCTTTTTATAGCAGCGTTCATATTGGCGCTCTCGCCGGGTTCTTTTTGACACCACCAAACGCTACTAAACTGGCTTCTTTCGGAAAATGCAAGATTTTCGACCTAAAACGCTCCACAGAACCAGTCGACGCACTAGGGAGCCTACATGATCACGACACACATTCAGCGGCCATCACCTACCGTTCTTGAGTGGAACTGCACATTATTGGCACAGAAAACAATATAGACATTGAGGGTGTTTCGCATCGTCAACGCATCACCGGCGTTAATGTTGTGGTGCCATCTGTTAAGTTGCCATCAAACCACTTTTACTGCTCGGCACCGCCTTGGTAGTCCCAGCAGCATCAAAACAAACAAGCGATCTAAATAATAGCGACAAAAGATACTTGATGCCTTGTCCTCAGCGTTACATGAGACCAAGCGACGATAAGTTATACCACTTATTTCTGGCTGTCTGAGTAGAGAACCAGTAAAAAGCACCAATTCGAATGGAAGCGGACGGTCTGTCATGTTTCTGTACGTCATCGCGGTTAGGGAGGTTATTACGATTACAAGCTGGTAATTGCTACAATAATTCTGAGTTTGCGAAGTACACGCCTAACGTACTTCGTATCGCTGTAATGTATCATGCAAGAAGCACAGCTAAAACCCTTGTATATGATTAATAATGAAATAGTTATGCCCGGAACTATATTATATGCGGCGCAAGAGTACTCCTGTGTGCTCCTCGTAGCTTCGCCAGTGCTGCAAGGCAATTGTGAGATGGAGTATAGATAGGACGACGCACCTGGTGGTCTGGACGCCTGCAGCCGCCGCCGCTCCGCTTCGGCCCTTCGCAATAAAGTGGCGAGTGGCCGCCTTGACGACGTCTCACGTCTCGACATTCTCGCCACATACGTAATTCTAAAGACCCTAGTGTTTCGTAGGCTGCGCTGAAATTGCGACGCTATGCATGAAAAAGAAAAATGCCGCACTTCGCGCGCACTTCACTCCATTTATATATGGTGGTTGTGGTTCGAAGAAGGAAAAGGCGCCTAATTTCTGCAGCCCGGTCGGGAGCACGGCGCAGCGCCTGTTTTTTTTTTTTAATTTTTTTTATTTCTTTTTACTTTTTTTATCGCGGGAGCTCCGCCGAGCTCCCGCGATGCGAGCGCCCTCACGCACCAGAGCGCGCTACTCCTCTCCACTCACTCTCCGCTACTCTGCCCGCACCACCTGCTGCGGTTGCTAGGGGGCGAGGATAAGCGCGCGCGCCCGCAGCTGTTGCTATGGGAGAGGGAGTGAGAGCGGAGAGATAACACCTGCCGGCGCGCGGACACCTCCTCAACCTATCCTCCTCCCCGCGGACAACGACGGACAGCGCCACCGACGGACGCCTGACATAGCCCGACTAAGAAATGCATTCGCATTTGAAAAGCACTCTGCCGATGATATTGCCACGCGCGTTTCTTTCACTGTATTCGGTTTCCGCCCACAAAGACTATCAGCAGTACTCGGCGCAGACCGCGCCTTATTGTTCCAGAAGCTTCTCGCTTGTAGTAGATCGTTCTGTTAAGATTGCACGCAAGACGCTAACACTCAAGATTATTCCAGAGCTTCCGCGACGATTAGTGATAAGGCTAGAATGTTCGACGCGTGCGTTATAAAAGCCGGCGCGTTCCAGCGATGTACAGATTATCGACGGCCGACGCTCTGTTCGCCGCTTTCAGTGCCAGTGTGCATTGCTGTAGCCTGACTTTCAGTTTCTTGGCCGTTCCCAACGTCGACTTGCGGAAATAAATGGATCGTCGTAGCTACCGACTACCTCACCCGCTACGCCGAAACAAAGGCCCTGCCTAAAGGCAGTGCCGCCGAGGTAGCCAAGTTCTTCGTTGAGAACATCGTACTTCGACACGGCGCCCCAGAGGTTCTCATCACCGACAGAGGTACGGCGTTTACGGCTGACCTAACTCAGGCGATCTTGGGATACAGCCACACAAGCCACCGCCGGACCACCGCGTACCACCCACAGACCAACGGCCTCACCGAGCGTCTTAATAAGACCATTGCCGACATGCTGGCCATGTACGTCGATGTCGAACACAAGACGTGGGACGCCATCCTCCCGTATGTGACCTTCGCGTACAACACGGCCATACAAGAAACGACGCAGATGGCGCCATACAAGTTGGTATACGGACGGAGCCCGGCAACGACGCTCGACGCCATGTTGCCAAACGTCACCGACGAAGCAAACATCGACGTCACCGCCTACCTACAGCGCGCCGAAGAAGCCCGACAGCTAGCCCGCCTCCGCATCAAGAATCAACAGACGACCGATAGCCGCCGCTACGAATCTTCGACGACGCTTCGTGGAATACCAGCCCGGCGATCGTGTTTGGGTGTGGACGCCGATACGCCGACGCGGACTAAGTGAAAAACTTCTGCGACGGTACTTCGGACCGTACAGGGTACTTAGACGTCTCGGCACACTCGACTACGAGGTTGTCCCCGACGGCATTACGAACTCTCAACGGCGCCGTGCGCGACCTGAAGTCGTCCATGTCGTGCGCCTCAAGCCGTTTTACGCGCGTTAGTGAACCTGAGGACTCTACTTTTTTCATTGGACTTTCTCGCTCGTGCTTATTGTTTATTGTGCTTTCTTGATTTATTTATTGTTGCATGCATTTTCCCCCCGTGTTCTGTTCTAAGCATCGGGACGATGCTTTTTCAGAGGGGGACATTGCCACGCGCGTTTCTTTCACTGTATTCGGTTTCCGCCCACAAAGACTATCAGCAGTACTCGGCGCAGACCGCGCCTTATTGTTCCAGAAGCTTCTCGCTTGTAGTAGATCGTTCTGTTAAGATTGCACGCAAGACGCTAACACTCAAGATTATTCCAGAGCTTCCGCGACGATTAGTGATAAGGCTAGAATGTTCGACGCGTGCGTTATAAAAGCCGGCGCGTTCCAGCGATGTACAGATTATCGACGGCCGACGCTCTGTTCGCCGCTTTCAGTGCCAGTGTGCATTGCTGTAGCCTGACTTTCAGTTTCTTGGCCACAAGTTCGGCCTAATAAAGAGTTCCTTTCTTTTAACGCCGACTGTTGCCTTCGTTGACGTCACGACCACGTGACAATATGGTGCTGCCACCTGGCTAGTGGCCCTGGGTTCTGCACAAGCTCAGGCTTCCCGATGCCTCGGCCAGATGGCGCCCATATCTCACGTGTAGTACGGCCGGCAGAAGGCTATCGTCCTTCGACGAGATTTGCAGCGAAGCACGCAGATACGCGGCCAATTTTAACACGAAAGTGTTTTATGCCGGGGTCCACCAAGATTTTACTGACGTATTTCCGTCACGGAAATGACGTAGAAAAAAATACACATGATCAGAGGGCGAAGAAAAAAGTTCCGTCAACGGGAGTTGAACCTACGACCTCTATGTCGGCGACACCAGATGCCGGGCACGCTATCCACTGCGCCACGGTCACATACTCAGAAAGCTTTAAAAATAAGCCTTTTATATCTCTCACCGTCCTCTCACAGTGTTCTAGCTAAAGTGAAGTAATGCAGTGTGACCGTGAAATGTACGATTAGCTCCTTCGAAGCATTGTTTCTACGCGTCCGTCACAGTCGGTGCGTTTCGAACAAGAAAAGTGCAATTTTGTCGACGCATTAACACATTTCCAGGTGGCGACCTTACCCCTAGCATCGTCCTCGCTCATAGAATCTGTCCATACCAAAAATAGATCTGCGACGCGCGAGTGCTTCGCGTGGCAGTAACTCCGCGTTCCTATAGGCACCCGGCAATGCAGTTTACGAGATCCGACGGTAGCGCCAGAACACACAGCCTAGCGAGTAGACGCAGCATAAAATAGGCGCTCCACTACATAGCCTAGCTGGCCTGGCGAGTAGACGCAGCAAAAACGGACGCGCCAGGGCACATGTGCACTTTTTTTTTAAATGGGGGGGAGGGCGGTCACGGGTGATTACGGACGCACTCAGAAAGTGTTCGTTGAAAACATGCCCAAAGGGAGACACTTGAGCGCGTCTATGTGTTCAGCGAGCGTTTCATTTTCTTGTTATCCCTGGCGGTCGGTGCCGTCAATTCTTAGGCGTCCCACAAGAGCTCCATCGCGCCCCCTGGTCAGTGTCGGGTGCCTATACCTCGTGACAACTTTCTGTGGCAGCACGGCCAAAGCTACGAAGCCGAATCACGCACTTTTTTACTACGCTGCTTCATGTAGTCCACGAACGCTAACTTTTATATACTACGTAGCATAAAAGAAAACATAAAAAGAAAAGATGTAGTTATTATGTTCAAGATTGTTCGCATTGTTATCAAGAAAGCTTATTCCGTGCGGGAATTTCGTTTTTTGCTGTTTCTAGTTTTCTGGTTTTCTGGGGTCATTTCACCTTTTTCCTGCCCCGGTAAACAGCGATGGCGTCGTTCGGTTCCAGCAAATTCATATCGTGGCTTGTGAGCGAGAATGAGTGCGCGTTCGTTAGGTGATCTGCATTCATCGAGCAGAAAGAAAAGAAGACAGCCGTGCGTCGTCAAGTATTTTGTTCCCCCGCATATGCTATCACGGAGAAAGAAGTTGTGTGCGAGTGATACCGTCAGCGCAAGTGGATCTCTCATCGCGATAGTCACCTTGAAAGTGACACCGGCGACTTTTCGGCCTTCAGGAAGACCAGCTGTTTGAAAGCAAAATTGCGATTGGAAACTGTACGTAAAAGCAATGACCCTTTTCATAAATCGCGGTTTTTCGGTTGCCTGATATTGCAGATACTGTCACGCTAAAGATCGCTTACTGTAACACCGTACCCGTCGGCGTCTACGGCGGGAGCGATTCTTGGCGCTTTGCGATGACAGCGATTTTCGAGGATAATATCACCAGTGCAAAGCTTCGCCTGGTCAACAGGCGCGTTCATGTCTATTATGCGGCTAACTGCCTAAACAGCGTTCTTTACCGAGTAAGGAGTGTGTATCACCCGCTTGGATTCACCACGGCCCTGGATTTACGAACGTGAGACGCCCGCCTGTGACCGGTCGTGGCCAAGACATCTGTGGACCCATCGATGCGTTCGCGTCCGCAAACAAAATAACGTGAGCGTCTCCAGAAAGTTCTTGCGTCTCCAAAAGAGGTAAAACGACGATACTGACCCTGTATGCACCGAAATTTAGGACATGGTTTCGCGCCATTGCGTTGAATTTTCTATCACACAGTTCCTGCTCCGCCGTGCCACCTCCCCCCCCCCCCCTTTTTTTTTTTTTCAAAAAGAACTCTGACCGCTTTAATAAAGCTGCTTCCTGTGTTCCTTAGCAATAAAGAATATTTCATTCCTTCGAAAAAAAAAACCAAGTGCAAGCATTACTGTATGGTGCTTACTTTACACGTGGGCTTGAACCGCTGGCAGGTTAGCGTTATGATGGAATGCGCAGCATAACACAGCAATGATTCCATGTATTTTAGATGTGAAGCATCTTATGCCCAAGCTTAATCCGGTGTGCGGCGTGACAGCCCTTACTGCGCATGCGCAAACCCTTTCAAAAAAATAAATAAAAACCTCCTTTCCCCTCTATCCTCTCTAGGCATCCCTCCCCGCGGCAACCACACCCTCACTGCGCATGCGCCTCCCCTCCTCTCTCCCCTCTAGGCATACCTGCCCGCGGCGTCCACACTCCCACTGCGAATGCGCGTCCCCCCCTCTCTCTCCTCTCCTACGCTTCCCCCTCTCACCTCTAGGCATCCCTGCCCGCGGCGTCCACACTCCCACTGCGCATGCGCGTACCCTCCTCTCTCTCCTCTCCTACGCTCCACCCTCTCGCCTCACGACGCCGACGCAGGCAGCGTCTGCTAGCGAGTTTCTTGGTTGAAAAAGCCGACTGCTCGCGCTGCACAACCGTTCACTGGCCACTCCGTATATATGGCAATGGATTTCAACCTGCAAGGTGGTGCCGGTGGGACATTTCTTCTGTGCGCTGTTGAACAATAAAAATTCGCAGCGTGCGCGTTAACTAAAAGCGGAGTGCGGGTCTCTGTGTCCATTCGGAGTCTTCTGTCTCTCATTGCCCATTAGCAGCGATTGATATGTTCCAGTAGGAAACACCGCTCTATCACTGCGTGCTTTGCGCCTCCCCAGTTTTCTCTCCTGCGCAACGCTGCGATGAACGCCAGCGTCAACGCCGCCGCCAGTGTAAGCGTTAGCGCCCGCTGCTTCACATCTACACATGGTTCCCTTTAGCGGGAGATGGTGTAATTTTTTTTCTTCACTGCTACGTTCGTAAGTATCTCAAGGCTTGTCTTAGCTTTCCATTATATCTACATACAACCTATCTTTTAATACGCTATTTCAAAAATAACATCATGAACCTTGGATGTTCGCGGGAAAACGTACATGTTGGATGCGCTTGCGAAACCGAAACCGAAGTCGCCCGCAAACGGACTACTTGGCGTAGTAACACATGTGCAGAAGCTCCGCCCACGTAGCTTCGGCTGTGCTGCCACAGAAAGCCGTCGCGAGGTATAGGTGGCCCCGCGAAAAATCGCAGCCGGCCAAAGGGGAAGACACGACGCGCATTGCGTTTCCCTCTGGTCGGGCAGCGTTGTTCAATAACTCTAACATGCCGCGAGTAGGCGACTTCAGCCCACGTTCGGTGTCCAATCAGGGACGCTCTTCTGGCTGTCACACCGCTTTCACTCATTCCGCTATCACCTTACAGCTACCAGAAGCATCTATGACCGCAAGGGTTTGTTTAATCATTTATCACGGACGTTAGTTGTCGGGATACAGATGTATCACCAAGCGTCAACGTGGATGCGTCCACGTTAAACGGTGCTAGCACTGTCAAACCCCAATAGCCATTGTGCAAGCTCTCTTATATCAATGTACAGTAAACGTTCAACTTCTTCTGTAAGGCCACGTTTTACTTTCGTGTTATACCGATTCCTATTACAGAGAGATCAACTATGTTTTTTTGTTCACTTCCTTGTCTCAGTTTGCTGTATGTCTTTAGTATCTGTTATTATTTCTATCTTTCTCTATTCCTCTTCCTCGCTCTTTCTATATTTATTTCTCTTTCTTTCCCTCTGTTTCTATCGCGCTTCCTTTGCTCTACTTTATTTTTTTATGTCATTATTCCCCTAGTCATGGTTCATTGCCTTGGGAGCATATTTAGCGTATTTTGTTTTTCTAAATTACCAGATTCAGTGGACGACCGCTTTTCAACGCATATCGGCAGTGGATGCCTGTAGATATAAACAAACCCCCCAGAGGCGTGTCCAAGCCTTTTTGACTGGCTCGCTTGTCTCTGCTCATTATTAAATGCGAAGCATTTCTTTGCGTACTGCAGGCACTTTTAGCGTTTTTATCTACGTATATATCTATCTATCTAGCCGCCTACGTCTGGGTGCTCTCGTGATCACCCCTTTAACTTGGGGTAGACTAAAATTAGTATGTGAGAGTAAGATGGTTTGACAAATATGACTCGCTGGTCGTGACATGAATAATGTGACAATCCCGTCGCGTACGTCGTCAAACACTTTCGGGCAAACACTGTGGCACATACCAAATGGCGGGTATGTGCCACAGGTATGGGGGTATGTGCCACAGGTGATTGACAGTTTATACTACCCAGGAACGGCGAGAACAAATATTGGTACTTTTAAGGCGAGAACGTTAAAAGCTGACTTCAGCAGCATTGACCGGACGAATGCAAATAATAAATGTCAGGGTCCCAACAGGAATCGAACCCAAGTATTCTGCGTGGCAATCAAGCATTCTACCACAGAGCCACGCCAGGTCTCGGAACTGCTTTTCGAATAGCTAGGGCACGTTGCCGGGTTAGTTGGTTGGGGTTCATGATTCATAAGACCTAGCGCATCATGACAGGCACAGCGAAGAGGAACAACCCATAGATCCATGACCCTAATGTTCGTGAAACGTCAATTGCCGTTGCAGTGCTGGCTATTCAATTTATAAACACTGCATATATACTCCGCTGACACAGCCGTCCCGCCGGGTTAACGTGAACTGTACGTAGTAAAGCGTCATCCACTGAAGTTGATATATGTCGCAGTGTCCAGGCCTACCATCCTCGCGAGCACAAGCGCTACATATCAGTTTAACGCTTCTGGTGGTGCTAATGCCCATGTTGCTGTTGGCATCGTTGCGCAACTGTGAACAAGTTTTTATACAAAACATATGCGACTGTGCAACATATATCTGTGCGTGCAACATTTGTACATACCTTTAGCGTCATTTCGTAACGTTTAGCTCCGTAAAAAATAACAACACAGTCACCTTCCCTCAGCATGCTTCGCATAACATCGATTCCCAAGGTACGTGGAATCTGGCGATTTTTTTTAATTTCAGGCAGACATTTACTACGCTGAAGGCTGGAGAAGTTAGGGCACTTTCTGTGGTGCAATGGAGTGAAACCAATCCTCTGCATATTCACAAAAAATCATTTGCTTGTTGTATAAAGACATGTAGATTCAAAAGGGCAAATAAAAAAATCTATTTTTGTATCGTTTCAGGCCAAAAGCTTGGTTTCATCATCTGCATTACACATGCAGATGATGACATTCTATTTCCGAAAGCAAAGCGAACGATGTCACGAAACAGACGAAATCGGCCAGCCTCGTATCCTCGCGTAAACACAACACTCTCCGTCGGGTTCCATAGGCGATCGCAGCTACTGTTGAGGTCAGGAAGACTGCGCCAGCTTGCTGCCTTTCGATGAATACCTCCGCGGCTGCTAATTAACTATAGTGATAATCACAATAACGTCCAAATAAGCTTCTTTTACGCGGCTGCCGACTAGGCCCTCGCTACGCTTCGTCGCTTCAGCCGGGCGCCATGTTTCACGACGAGCAGGCGTAAAGGCGTCATAGGCCAACATTTTTTTTTCAGCCTGTCAGCGACCGAGAAAGCGAGCGGGCCCACTCCGTCCGACTGAAGTGATAAGTTGCTGCCGCCTCCGGTCCGGCCGAAAACCGGAACGGAACAAGAAAAACAGAGCGGGGGGCGGACGGGTGGTCGTACCGTGGTTTGACCTTTAGCCGTTAGTTCAACCTGGTCTATCAGCGCTTGCTGGTCTACCAGGTCAGTAGCTGGACGGTACCGCCTCCCACTATTCCAGCGTGTTTGCTGGCGTCACGTCTATGTCTGTGTCAGGTGCAGGAGATGCTTTGAGCAGCCCAGGCTAATTTGATAGAGTGTAGGACTTGCTCCGTACCAGTGGGAGAAACTTTGATAGCCTGTCGGGAACATGGCGCGTAATTATTTTAAATGGAATAAACCCCCGTTTGAAATTTTCTCCAACTGATGGTTTCCTTATCCTGTACCGTGTTCGTGGGGCGGGGCGTATACTTGTCGGGTCAGACGCTTACGGGCAAGCAATTGTGGGGTTGGAATTTTCGTAAGGAGTTGGGTTTTGGAAGTCTGCTGGGGTGGCTATGTCGCTGAAAGGAGATTTTGTGCGCGAGCTTTGGCATCCGCACTCTCATTTCCCTTCACCGTTTGGTGAGCCAGGCATTAAGAAGGCTATCGTGCCCCTACTCCTCCCCGCTCCATCGCAAGGGCGAATGGAAGATTGCATTATTAGATAACGATGTTTTGAACGACCCATTTTATTACATAAAAATAAAACAAAACATCCTTGAGTTCGCATGATGAATACAGGGGCGCCGGCGCAATTAATTGTGCTCATGGTGTCTATGAAAATTATGATCGCTCACAACGTGCGTTAGTCGCTTAATATTTGTTCGCTACGAATTTATTTGCTGAAATGCTCGCTTTCGTCATATGTAAGCTGGGATGCCATATATCGTTGAATGCATGAACGTTAGAAGCCATCGTATTACCTTGGAGCAGGCATCGACGTTCTTTAGACAAACCTTCGTGTTCCGCCACCGGAACTTGATTTATTCGTGTAATCTTGTATTAAATTTAGGCGGCGTGCATTTCGTATGCCTCCTTGTGCGGTTATGCTGCTTCACTTCTTTATTTTATGCGTTTTTCTTGTTTCTGAATTAACAGCGCCTTTGTCCCGTCCGTTATGAGTCGAGGCTATTTTTTTACCGGACTCGGCAAGAAACAGTCAAGCTGTGTACTGTCTATGCTTCGTCTTCCGTCGGCTGCACTGAGACAGTGAAGTGATATGCTGGATCTGCATCATTTTGCAGCAAATTGGAAATCTAATGTGGACGTTTTTTTTTTTCAAACTGACCTTAACGATGGTTCTTCCCAGCTAATATTGTTTCTAAATAGTTTGTAACCACACAAAGGAGTTGCACCCACAATGAATTCACGGAAATTTAGGGCTACACAGACTGAACGTAAAAACTCATTCTCGCACATCTTTTCCCATTTCGCAACCGTCGTCATTGTCGTTGTCAAGATCTCATGTGCAGGGGGCCTTGATCAACTGAACTGTATCAGCAGCTCATGCGACGGCTCCCCGGGGCGTTTTTTCTACCCCAGACACAATTTTTCCATAGAAAGCGTGAACCAGCTTAAAACCTTACAAATCGTCCTAAATTTAACAGCTTTTTTCAAAGAATGATTTCCCTCAACCGTGCACTTAGCCAATGGTCAGACAGTAATAACTGGCCAACATATATAAACGAGCACCAAGAGGTCTGCAGGCTCTTGAAAGACAGGAAGGCGCAGCCTCGATGGACTGTTGTAGGAGAACTGAACCGCTAGAAACGCTTCTTATTCGCGGCAATAAACGAACACTTTGAGTGCCTCCTGCATGCAAGCATTTGTTTTTTCATCTTTTTTTAAGCACCGAGACTTCGCTCCCCTTTTAAGAGATTCCCAGACCCAAAAGTGCAGGCGGTGGCGTCCTCATAGCAGCAGCAATGCGCCATTACTCTCTGACTGTTCCAGTCATATCACTCCTAAATTAGTACGCGCATGCGCCTGTTTCGGACTTCAAGAAAGTAATATTTCTGCCTGTTGTCGCGCACCACAGCCATATTCGACGTTTTGCGATTTTTTGCATGACACCCTGATTAGTATTCCAGCAAGATAACCGAATTCTCCCCTTCTAGTTCTAGGTGACACTAATTTCCCAACTCTGTTGTGGCACAGCGGCAGTTGTGTTGTGTGTCCGCATACTCGTAGTAGTTTAATTTCGTGAATGTCATGATTTCAAGTTAATGCAATTAGGGCAACAGCCTAGGGGAAGTTTTGCGACATCTACTAGCGTGTTCAGTGTATTGCTACATCTAATGCAGATTTGTTTCAGCCTTTACGTATTCATGCGAACTAAGTAACTTGTTTTCTTCATTTTCCTTGCACACTTTCCTTTTGACTAAGCACCACAGCGTTGAAAAATGATAACAGAAAAGCTAATCACATCACTATTGCCGTTGAAATTCAATGTTTGTGCGAAAATTTTTTTCGCCAATTTTAACATAATAGTTTATAAAAGAACAGGGTAATTTATCGAAAAAATGCCTTCCGTCATTGGACAAATGAATGCCTTTACGTAAAATCCAATCAATGTTTCGCTCTCCATGGTTCACTACACTGCTAAACCGAGTATGAAATATCAGAAAAAATATTTACAAACAAGCAGTCTCCAGCCATAAACTTGAGCGAATGGAAGCTTATCAGGCTCTTGTTTCAGAGTATAAACGAGAGATTAAGATTGCCGAAATCACTTTCTTTTGCCGAACACCCTTTGTTCGCTACTTTGGTGGAAACCGGATACATTTTAGGAGGTGGTTAGTGGCGAACCAAAGTAATTGACACCCAACATTTTAAAGGAACAGGAAACTTCATGCCGTCTGATATGTGATTTGCTGCTCTGCATGACGTTTTTAAACGCGCATTTTTTTTAACAATGAATCTACGGTTTCACTCGTATTTACCCACACTACGTTTCCCACGATGAATTCCACAATAGGTGACAGGTTGAAAAACAAAACTCACAGAAAACTTAAAGATATCTGTATCTGGTGTCGATGGAAGATGTCCTCAGTTTCTTAAGTGCACAGTCACCTTCTTACCCCTAATATTGTCTGAAATTTTCAAGCTGTCGTTAGAATGTAGTATGCTTCCCAGCGACTGGTAAGCGGCGAAGGTGGTGCCAATTCCAACACAACGTAACCATTCACGCTCTCTCAACCATAGGAACATCTATCAAGCATTTCATGCAAGCTTCTGAGGCGCATCATTTACTCGAACTACATGCATTGCCCTAAAAAAGCTTTTTAAACAGTGTCATCGTCTGCTTCTTTTGAAGTGGAGAAAACTTAACATTGACCCACACCTACTACCCGGATTGAGTGTTTCCTCCACAATTAAAAAAACACTGTTTGTAACTTGTAGCAATTTTGCTTCACGTACCTGTTTTGTAACTTCTGGTGTGCCACATGGCTCAGTACTTAGACATTTGCTTTTTTTCTGATCAAAATTAACAATCTACCAGACAATTTAAAAAGGCAACTAAAATCATTTTTCGAAGGTGAGTTTATTCTGCCATACTTGGTGGTTCTCTTTGTGGTTTTCTCAAATACAATCTCATATGGTGGTTTTGGGACGTTAAATTCAAACAATCATTCATTGTCTTGTATACAGAGACAGCTCTGAGCAAGTGCGAAGCTCGGACATGCTAATAAGATATTTTATTATTATATTAAAGTCAATTTTTCGATGGCGCACCTACCGCAATGGACGCTATGCTGACGTCCAGCTACAGTTCTAACTAAAGTGGCTTCACGCAGCAGTCTGGCTATTTTTGATGATGTGAGGTACCAAAACTTCCAAAATGACAACTTGTATGTGTGTCCCCAAAACATTCAAAATGACCACATATGCGTCGCCAACGTAGCCACAGTGTGAAGCGACCGTGGAAACGTCACGACATCTTTCGCGACTACGTGACCAGACGTTGTTAACGAGCTGCGACGTCATGGTACAGTAAAAAACCGAAACTTGCTAACATATAGTATAATTACTTTTTGAGGGTATACAGCCGCGGCCACGTCTGTGTAGAGCACGCGAGCAGCCAGTTTTTGCTCTGCGGGGCGACACCTTGAGGCAGTTTCGGGCTCTGACATAGTCAGCCTGACTACTAGGCCGCGCACGCTCCTGAAACACCACGTCAGAGCCCGAAACTGCCTCAAGGTGTCGCCCCGCAGAGCGAAAACCAGCTGCTCGCGCGCTCTTCACAGACGTGGCCGCGGCTGTACCATGCGCTTGGCAGTACGATTTCTTGGCTCTTCAAGGTTTGGCCTTTTGTTTCATACAAGAAAAAAAATCACCACGGAAAACTTTCGGGTGAGTACCCGCTCAACATCTACTATCCGATTTTGTGCTGATGACTACGTCATTTATCATGAAATCGCAAATCCGGATGACTCTTTGTTATTGCAATCCGACATTATTTCTTCATAGAGTAAACAATGGCTTAAGAAACTAAGTATGAACAAACGTAAAATGATGGCATTTTGTCGCCGCAGCCTTGTTGCTACATTTTCATTTAAAATGAACACATTTTGTTCTTCGTATGAGCGCTAAACTATTCAGGTGTTCACGTCACTAACAATCTCTCGTGGCATGCTCATATTGAATATGGTAAAATTCTACAAACGGACACTTGGTATTTTACCACAAAATTTTTTCTCGTGCCCTGTTTTCCCTCAGATTTGTTTTATACAAAACCCTCGTAAGGTTGAAGCTTCGGTTCGCCTCATCACTTTGAGATTCAGCACCTTCGCGCCATCTCGCTAGTGTTGACAAAAACGCGCCGAAATCGCGAAGCTCTGAGGACCGCCAACGGTATATGGTGTACATAAAGAGCTCGCAGTTAGTATGCTGTACGACGTAGGCTTGGTGGCCGAGTGGTTTCGCGTCGCGCGCTGCGGAGCGACAGGTCGTAGATTCGATGGCTGCCTACCAAACTTTTTTTTTCCTTTGCAATATTTGAGTTTATATTTTGCAACGTCATATCCGTGACGAAAATGCGTCAGTGAAGCCGGGGTGGACCCCTGATATAAAACACTTTCGTGTTAAAAATCCTAGACGCCCAGTAAAATGTTCTAGCCCAGTAACAAGTTCTTCTAAACCAAGACTAACCTTGATCTGCCTGACCTCTCACCATGAAGGAAGCTCGCCCGTTTGTCTCTTTTCCATAAAATTTATTTTACGTCCTCGAAATTGAAAACAGACCTCGTCTCAACACCCGCTTACACGTCAACGCGAATTGACCCCAACTTCAATGTCCAACTGACAAGTTGCAAGACGAACGCTTTGTTTTATTTATTCTGCTCTGCGAAAGACAAAGCTAAATGGTACCACATCTCTCCGCATCCGCCGCCAATCACCCAGACCATTCATTTTTCAAGCTATCTTGCATTATTTTGTATAATGATGTATTAACCACTTCTCGCTGCAAAGCAGCTCGGTATTTCACACAGTTTTAAACAAATAAGAGAAACAAAAGCAATCGAATTTCGTTGCGACAACGCAGAAAACCGCACGCGTTGGTCCAACTTGCTCTTTTGCGGCGTCGAGAACGATTCCTCAGATACATGGTGAAGCACTGAAAAGAAAGTGCTTTAAATATGCTCGGAACATATTGGCATAACCATCGATCCTGCCAAGATAGGACGAGCACATCGCTTGGGAAAGTACAGGCCCGGGAAATATCGGCCAATCATCGCGATATTTACGTTTTCTTGAAGAGAAGCAGCAGATTTTAGAGAAATGTTACAAATTGAAGGACACGCACTTTGTATTGCGAGAAGATTTTTCAATTCAAGCAAGGCTCGCGACGAAAAAAAAATGTTGGCGTTTGCAAAAAAAAACAAAAAAAAAAACACGGCGTTCAAGTTCCATGCTGATGAACTACGAATAGATAACTGTATCTAAATGTACGATGCTATAGCCCACCTTCTCAAGCAATGCACAGAATAGCTAGCGCGTATAAAACCCGCACGGGTTTTTGCAAATCCCCCTTCCCTTGCCTCAAAACAAAAAAATTACACTCGGTGCTATCACTATGCTCCTCTAAGATACGTAGCATATTTCCCAAGGCCACGGAACTGTGCTCATATATAAAAAACACCTATTGCGATATATTGTTGCTTGCCGAAATGTGGTTAAATTTCGAAATTGCTCATGCAGAGATCCTACCCGACATGTAGCAATGTGGCATCTTCAGAACAGACAGGGACGATAGGCGGGGAGGGGTCGTTCTCAATGCTGTAAAGAATCACATCGTATGTTTATGTGATGTGCATTGTGGGCGCGACTAAGGCGAACTTCTGGCGCAGAAGTTCTGACAGGAGGAAGACAAAAACGAAGAGCGATTGCGGTGCACGGCTCGAGCGGGTGGTGCGTGTCATGATTCGAACGGGAGCTCGCTGATCGGCGGTTCGGATCGCGGCGTTCATCAACCAGGCGTCCTGCAGCCAGGCGGACCTTGCGAACCTGATTTTTCGCTCGGAGCTGCTTCTCTCGACCGGGCGTCCTACAGATATGCGGACCTGGCGAGCTGCATGCCCGCACAGCTCCCGGTGACCGGCAAGCTGTTGATGTTCCTGGCCTGAGGACCTCGGGGCTAAGGGTGTTCGTGGCTTCGTACCAGAAGGGCAACCGCCAGCGGACCAGCTGTTCTGAGGTGGCCACAGCTCGGGCCAGCGACTGCCCGTTGACATCAGTGGCCTGGCGTCCTGCCGGCCTGCTCTCCTACGACCCCATCACAGCCTGGCCACGCCACTTTGCGAGGCACTGGACTGCGGACTGCCTCGTCAAGCGTCCGCGAGAAGAAACCCCACCGCAAGGACGACGACAGACCAGCGAGTAGGACAGTTACGGGGGGTATAAGTGCGTGAGACTTTCGACATTGCAAAGAAGGGTTAATAGTGTGGTCCGCGTTGCTTTGAAGCGTCAACTTATCGTTCGGGGTAATGTTTGGGTTGTGTGCACGAAACCACCTCACTGTCGTGTGACTTATTACGATCCTGGGCCAGAATTCCCGCACTACAGATGCCCCCTGGTGACGCAGTCTCTGCGATATCGCTACGCCTGCCACAGTACTGGGAGCGCAACCCAACCGTCTGGTTCCTGCAGGTAGAATCGCAGTTCCACATCTGCCGAGTAACATCGCAGCTTAAAAAAAATACCATCACGTTGTCACTGCAGTACCACCGGCAGCAGCAGAAGAGGTCTCCGACATTCTAGTTTCCTTCAGTACGAACCTCCCTGGCAGCTCCCTACGACGAACTCAAGGGAGCGCTGCTCGACTGAACCGATGCATCAGAACGGACGCGAATTCAACAGTTGCTCTCAACTGCGGAGCTCGGTGACCGGGGGTCCAAGCAGCTCCTTCGTCAGATGATGCAGCTCCTCGGTTCGCGCGCCCACGCAATCGACAATGCAGTGCTACGCCAGCTACAACGTTTGCCGTCCGAATTGCAAATGGGGCTGGCTACCGCTTCCACTATAGATTTACAGTCGATCGCCGCACTCGCCGAGAAAGTCATGAAAGTGGCGACGCAGCACTTGCAAGTCGCTGCCTTCAGCACTCCTTCGACACGACCCCGTCGTCATGTGCTACTCCTAATTTGACAACCGCTACCACCGCTGCTTCCCACATCGACCACCTCTGCGACAGGCTCGAAGAAGTATTCGTGGCAGCCACGCGACAAGACTATGCTCCACGCCGTTCGCGACATCGTGGCCGATCCTGAACCCTTCACCGGGCCGGAGAACGAGATCGGAGTGAGTCTGCTGGCCTACGCCTGTGCTCCTACCATCGCCGTTTAGGCGCAGAAGCCCGCCACTGCCTGTTGCCATGCGCTTGGACGGGAAACCCGCCGGCCGACCACTAGCGGCGACAAGCGGTCAGGGCCTTGAAGAATGTCGCCTCTTCCACGTCGCCGACTGCACCACAGGACAGAAATTTCTCATCGACACCGGAGCACAGGTCAGCGTCCTTCCTGCCGCAAGGCCAGAACGTACTCTGCCTGCCATTTTATACCTTCAAGCTCTAAATGGCACTTGCATTCCTGTGTTGGCGCAAAACTCCGTCACGCTGAACCTGGGGCTTCGCAGACTGTTCCGGTGTGTGTTTATAGTCGCCGACGTCGGGTCCGCGATAATAGGGGCAGATTTTTCTCGCCAAGCATGGGCTGCTCGTCGACCTCAGACACATACGTTTTCTGGACTCAGCAACGAGCATGTCTGTTCAAGGCATCGCTACGGGCGCAACTGCTGATGTGGCACCTTCCTGCGCTGCAGTTGCCTCAGAACCGTTCATAATTGAATTCCCATGCCTGAAATCACCACCAGATTAGACTGAACCTGTTGGTCACGCTATTCAGCACCACATAATAACATATGGTCCACATGTCTTCTGCCGTCCGTGGCGCCGTGTCCCCGACAAGCTCAAAGCGGCCCGCGCTGAGTTCGAGCGCATGTTGGAACTTGGCATAATTCGACCGTCATCCAGCAGTTGGGCATCCTCCCCTCCACCTGGTCCCTAAAAAGACAGGTGACTGGAGACCATTCGGTGACTACCAGCTCCTGAACACCAAGACCGTCCCAGACCGGAACCCACCGCCGAACATCCAAGACTTCACCTCTGCTATGCACGGCGCCACAATATTTTCGAAAATATATCTTGTTCGTGCATACCATCAAATCGCCGAGGCCGAAGAAGACATCCCCAAAACAGCCATAAGGACACCGTTCAGTCTTTTCAAATTTTTGCGTATGCTATTCGGACTGCGAAATGCTGCGCAAACTTCACAGCGCTTCATTGGCACAGTGATGCGCGGACTGCCGTTCGTGTTTGCCTACGTAGACGATCTGCTGGTAGCAAGCTCGTACTTCCAAGAGCATGTGCAACACCTCCGGCTTCTCTTTGAGAGGCTGGAAGCCAACGGAATCGTCATCAACAGCGGTGAGAGTGAATTCGGAGTGCGCTCTCTGGCATTCCTCGGCCATTATGTAGACGCCAACGGCTTCTGCCCACTTCCCAGCAAAGTGAATGCAATCGTAGAGTTTCCCTAGCCGACATCGCTTACCAAGCTCCGCCAGTTTCTTGGTCTGGTGAATTTTTACCAGCTCTTCGCAAGAAACCGTACCGCGCTACTGGAACCACTCGATCGCTTGCTTTGCGGCAAACAGCAGTCTGCCACACTAGCATGGGACAGTGCCGCGGATAACGCTTTTTCTTTCCGTCAAGGGTGCCTTGGCCGAAGCCACCCTTCTCGTTCACCCAAATCCGGACTGTCCATTGACGCTCATGACCGACGCATCCAGCTTTGTGGTGGGACCGCTTCTTCAACAACAAGTTGATGGAAATTGGCAACCCCTTGCCTTCTCGAAACGCATGAACCCCGCCCAAACCGGCTGCAATGTATTCGGCCGCGAACTCCTCGCCATGTACTTGTCCGTGCGCCATTTCCGACACCTGCTTGTAGGACGATCGTTCACCTCTACACCGATCACAAGCCCCTGACCAACTCCATGGGTCGTTCCGAGTCCATATACAGGCCACGCGAGGTACGCCAGCTTTCAATCGTATCGGAGTTTACGAAAGACATTCACACATCCGCGGCTGCGATAACGCCCCGGCGGACGCTCTCAGCCGCGTGCACGCCGTCACGCGCAGTCGTTCGAACAGCTCGACAGCCTTGTTTCCATTCAACCTCCCAGAATTCGCAACAGCGCAAGAGAGCTGTCCGGACATGACATATCTGCGCAAAGCGACTACCTACCTACAATTGGAGCCAGTACCCATTGTTTTTGATAACTCCACCTCAGGAGGCACAACACGGCCATTTCTACCCGTCGCCTTTCGCCAGCAAGCCTTCAACTCACTGCACAATCTCGCCCACCCTGGAATTCGAGCAACGCAAAAGCTCATCGCGGCTAGATTCGTCTGACCTCGCATGAACGCGGACGCTCGAGATTGGGTACGCTCGTGTGCACGTTGCCAGAGTGGTAAAGCTCATCGCTACCCGGTACCGCCAGCCCGCTGTTTCCTGCAACCTGATCAACGGTTCGCGGTGGTGCACGTTGACACTGTCGGGCCGCTTCCACCTTACTAAGGCCACCGGTATTTGTTGACATGCGTTGACCCCCTTTACCCAATGGCCCTGAGGCAAAGCCACTTGCTGACATTACAGCAGCCACAGTCGCAGAGGCGTTCATCTCCACTTGGGTTGTGTCTTCCCGACAGCAATACTCACTGACCGTGCCCGTCAGTTTGAGTGATCGCTCTTCGCAGAACTTCTACAGCTCCTCAGAACGGCCGGTTTGAGAACAGCTTCTTATCATACCCAAACAAACGGCCTCGTCGAACGCTTTCATCGGCACCTCAAAGCAGCATTGACAGCGCACGGGTCCCGAAACAAATGGGTCAAGGCACTTACCCTCACTCTCCTCGGCATCCGATCCGCATACAAAGAAGAGCTCTCCTGCGCCACAGCAGAGCTTGTTTATGGCACCAACCTTCGCCTCCCAGCTAACTTTTTCGACGCCACAACAACCCCAGGCGCTCCTACAGCCAGCGAATATGTGAGCTTGCTTCGCACAGCTTTCCAGAATCTTCGACCGCAACCGGCGCGTCCCAATGAAGCCCGGCAAGCTTACATCATGACAGACCTAGAAAGAGCATCACACGTGTTCATGCGGTATGGGCCTGTGCGTGGTTCACTGCAGCCTCATTACCTCGGACCCTTCCCCGTGCTGGAGCGCCTGCACTTGAACTTTGTTCTGGACATGAATGCATCGCGCGAGACTATAGCACTCGAGCGGCTGAAGCCAGCGTACGGTGAAAACGCGGTCTCTTCTGTTTCGGCGTCTTCCCTTACTGTGCCCCGCTCCACTCTGTCCCTTTGTCACTCATCCCCATCCCGTCCTGCTCTCAAGGTGTACTGGGAACCACTTTGCTCTCGGCAGTGGTAATCGTTCGTCGCAGTGGTGACATCACTTGGGGGGGGGGGTGGGGGCTCTGTAGCGCATCGCATCCTCCTACGTCGCGCCCAGAAGCCCGCGCCTGCGGTATCGCAAATAAAAAAAATAACACCTCGTGTTTGGCCGCCGCCGTCTGTCGGCCTGCGCGGGGAAGACAGCGGCCAACTCGAACCCCGCGCCTCCTCTCCTATTTCCCCCTCTTTTGCTTTTGCGTCGCCCGCACGCCTGCTCGCGTTTTTGGGATTGGATTGGATAAACTTTTATTGGGTCCTCCAAAACACATATCACTGTGTTGCGGGCCGCTCCCACGTGGGGACCGAGAGGCTGAGCCCCCTCAGCCGCCTCGCGGGCTTGGTGGACAGCCAATAGCTGATCTAAACAGTTCCTAACCAGATGTTGTAGCTCTGGGTGACTCCTGCACGCGCGCTCTACAATTCAAAAATCCTGCAAAATACCGTCAGCATTTCCAGTACAATCTTGTCCTACATATTCTAACAATCCTTATAAAGAGGTGAGATACTTGATGATTCGAAGCCGGGGGAACTTATTCCCGTCTTTCAGGCCGGAGATAAATGCTCTCTCGCTAATTGCAGACCATTATCACTAACATGTATCTCATGCAAAATGCTGGATCCCATCATCGCTTATAACTCTGATCACTTTTTGGAAAGTGACGACTTTTTTTGCGAATCAGCATGGTTTCATGAAAGGGATCTCATGTGAAACACAGCTCCTCGAATTAACTCACGAACTACACCAGAATGTGGACGATGGCTTCCAGATTGTATATTCATCGACTTTTCCATAGCCTTCGATCGCGTTGCCCATACCTTATAGCTAAATATCTAAATATATTTACATCTTGATTCTTTAACGATGTCGTGGGTTCGAAACCTACTATCATCTCGCAAGCAATTCGCAGTCGTAGGCAACCATTTCTCCGAGCTAAGCGGCGGCACATCTGGAGTCCCACAGGGAAGTGTATTAGGCCCCTTATTGTTTTTTTTAGTTTAATCAGTGACCTTCCCAATGGAATTGTATCTAACTTCAGGTTAATCGCGGATGATTGGGTGGTTTATCGTAAGATTTCCTCTAATGCTGACCACATCACCTGGTAGCAGGATCTTGAAAGAATCACCAATAGTGTTCATCTTGGCAAATGACTCTTAACACGTGTAAATGCAAGTTACCTACTTTCAGTCGTAAACACGCCAACTCGGCATTTCATTACTCGCTTAGCAATAATTTTGTTAGTGAGACATCTATGTACAAATTCTTAGGTGTTCATCTAGCACCAGACTTATCTAGGTCTAGCCATATAGAAAAAAGTAACCACAAGAGCATCGCGTACACTCGGATACTTAAAACGAAATCTTCGGGATGTTCCATCAGTTACACGAAAACTAGCCTATTTATCATTTATCCGTCCACAACTGGAATTTGCATCATCCATATGGTCGCCCCACCAAGCATACCTGGTTTATTCACTCGAATTCATACAAAATGGTGCAGCTCGTTTCTTTGTCGGCGACTACAGGCTAGCATCAAGCGCGTGTGATACGAAGCCGAAGCTATCACTTCCATCGTTGGAGTCACGTAGGAACATTGCACTTATCAGCCTCTTTCAAAAAATTATCTGCAGTCATCACTCATCTACAAAACCGCTTACTCATGCGTATCGTTTATCTCGTCGTCGTCACGATCGTCGAAGTTTGCAATGTCTGTTTGGACGAACGATGGCTTTTAATTTATCGGCTTTACCCCGTGCCATAGATCATTGGAACGATCTTCCAGATAAAGTGGTCAACATACGCACCATGAGGCCTTCAAATGAGAACTTCACGTTATATTTTGATAACATTTTTTCTGGTCTTTGAAAGTTTTCTTTGTACGTAGCCTCGAACATAGAGCCATAGTATAAAGATGTTTCGATTTGTACAAAAGGCGTCGCTCTTTGCTTAACCCTTTCAGTCCCAGTGATTCCAATTGGAATCATAAATTATGTAGGTCAGTCAGCAAGCATCTGATAAAGATAAAGCGTTGTTCTTCCTCAAGAGCCCGTATTTAGCATCTGCCCTACATGTGGTGTCAACATGGCACACACAATAAAGCGAGGTCATGTCTGAATGAAGAAATGACAGAAGCGGTCATGCTGTTCGCGCATTTTGCTGAGGCAGCGTCTTCTTTCACAGTGCAGAGATTGGGCATTTATTTTAGTTCTGTGCCGGAAATTTGAATTTTGGCTATTGGACATTATGCTATCCTATCTGAATAACATTTTAAGTAATAAACAAAGTAAAAATTGTGGAAATATTTTTAAATAATAATTATTTATTGAATTGATTGTCCCATTAATTACTCTTCACTGAAAAGTATGAGCAAAGATTTTTTCAGTTTTTTTTGGACTACCACGATCATGTGCATCTCGAAATGCAAAGACTAGTTGCTTACATTGAAAATAGTTAATTCGGGACTGAAAGGGTTAAAGTGTATGGTCTACTCGAGTGTGGTTTTGATTCCAGATGTAACAATCTTATTGCGCATTCCCTTTGTCGTTTCGGGCCTAATCACTACTAATCCAAAAACGTTCAGTGTGTTAAAAAGATTTGCATTCAGCATTCACATTGCCCAACTTAGCTGTTTGAGGATTAACACATGCTCCATGCTGTTCGAATTATGATGTAACACCCCCCCACACATAATTTTCCAATTAGAACATGTGATGTACTTGAATGAATAAATGAATGAATGAATGAATGAATAAATAAATAAATAAATAAATAAATAAATAAATAAATAAAACAAATAAATACTTCACGGCATGAAAACACTACTAGATGTCCGTGAAGAAGGGTGAGAGCATAGATGCTGGTGTGGGACACAACTATTTCGTTATCGCTCGTTTGTCACATTCGCGCATCCTGGGGGATCCCGCCAGGAAATCCCATTTCGAGTGCCATGCTGCCATGGTGGTCCATAATACTGCCCCCCAGCCTGTAACCTGTGTAGTTTAATACATGTGTTCGATCACAATTAACTCAGTCCATGGTTTCGCTTGGGATCTTCTAGTGAGGTCTCACTGAACGCACAGTAGGTACGAAGGTGTTGTGTGTTGAATTGAAATGAACCCAAAGTTTACATTCTAAGCATACAGCATAAAAGAAAAGCTAACGCCTTCATATGCCTAGGGGATAGTGGTCATGGGAGTATCCTCTCCAAGTATTTTGATGGACCAGAATTTAGGTCTGTAGCATTGATAACTGAGTAGAACAGTCCTTCCGTAGACGAGCGGTGGAAAAACGCTGCTGAGCACACACGCGACTGGTTTCTACAGTTCTTTCTCGAGGAAGCTACGCGGGAAAGCTACCCATTAGCTTGATCTCCATCAGAAGCCTTGTCTCTGGTAGCAAGTTGGTTAAAGAACAACTAAAATAGCTACCTGAGCAGTAATCTGTTTGCACCAGTGCGCGTGGCCCTCACCTGTGGCCTTGCATCCAACGCGACCAGCATTTCGATGAAGGCGTATCGGAACGCATCGACGTCCTTTGCCATTCGACCGAGCGACGTCCGCGTTTGAGGACGACTGCGGCGTGCGAGCTCACCAGTGGCTGCACCACCCACGAAGGGTATAAAAGCGTGACCGGCTGTAAACGACAGGCTTTTTCGTTTGGAGTTTGGACGCTTACCTGCTGTTTTCTTTCTTCTGCGCGCCTTTCCGTAACGCGACAAGCCTTATACAGATTGAGTGAAAGCATTTACAAATGTCAGGCTTGGATGCCGCCACAAATCGGACTTATTCTTATCAGCAATTTTATATTAGCAACATTTTCTTCCGTAGCCAGGGGGTGGTACACCGGGCCCGTGCCCCCTATCTCCCCCTCCGAATTTAGTTTCGCCATTGCATACAGAGCGCAAAATGACCATTTACCAGCCCGGCTGCCACTCCAGGTCAAGGAGCTGCCATCCCCGAAAAAAAATTCTGCCTACTCCCCTGTTTCTTCACCATTCTCCACCTCTTGATATGCCTAGGTGACTGTGGTGCCTGGCACGTACCGCTTCGAAGATCCGTGTTACACCGTGTAAAAAGGAAAATTCAACTTGAAGTTCTTACTCAGTGTTTTGGTCGGCAGCGTGGTAGGTGAATAGCGCTCTTCGGCTTCACACCAATGCCTCTGTGAAATACTTTGAATACGCGCGTATAAATAGGTGAATTACAGATGGCCAGAGTTCAATCACCTGTGCTCTCTTGACATAATCCCCCTGCGCGACTCGCACAGTTCGTAGATGATTTATTTCTTACTCGCAGATGGGGGTAGCATAATCATGATAAATTGTCACCTGGGAGTAGATAGAGGGCATTCGTCGATGCTTTGTCTTTGTACGACGAGCGATACAATAATATTCAAATTACTTTATTATATTGATATTCTTTGGCCTAGCGATGCATATGCGAAACTATCAAGTAATACCCCTTTCATATCAGATGGCTTATTGTAGTCTTTAAGTATGACATTTATATTTCGTGTGGTTAATGAGCAAACACATGAGTTCATATAATGTCAATAGCGAAAGAAGACTGGTGCAAGCTAATCAGTGAGGTGATTTTTTGAAATTGGAATGTTTTTCTCTTGCTTGTTAGTATTCCTGCCACGCAGGGGCCGTGATAAAATTGTACATTAACGGATAAATGATTATATTGCGATGAATAAAAATTTTCGTTCAAATTCATTTTTTAAAATTTTTCCCAATGATTTGCAGTTTCAGTACTCGCATTCAGGGTTGCCGTTGGTGGCTACTTTGCGCCAAGTTGGCTACTTTTGGACCCCGCTAGCGACGAAAATTTTCAGTTGGCGCCACGGCTGTTTCATAAACTTGTGGTTTTACTAATTCAAAATGGTTTTATTTATTCATCAGTAATAAAGACACTGTTGATAATATCGCTTCTGTTCTATTTGGCTAGGAATTTGACGATAATATCAAATGACATGGCTCCTTTGGCTACTTTTGGCGTGAGTTCTGGCGCCCTTTCATGTCTACCCAACGGCAACCCTGCTGGCATTCCCTGAAAAACAACACGGTTGTCTTGCTTTCTCACTAATCTTCAATGTGACGTGGTCTTCTGTTTGAACGTATAACGACCTTTTTTTTTTTTTTAATAAAAGAGCCTTGTCCCTAGAGAAATAGGCTGCAACATTACTCTTTATGTAACAGCTAGGTGGACATGTTTCAGCAGCTTCGTCGCTCTGCGCAAAGGTAGAGGCTGGGGGTGTAGGAAATTCATAATAAACTTACCAGCGCAAAAACACAATCAGTGTAGTGTGTTGTTTTAACAGCGAAGCTCTTCAGCAAGTCATTCCTTGTGAGTCGATCGCAGAAAACTATAATCCAAACAGGCATGTGCCAGGAAACTACCACGAAACTGTCCTCATCAAAAACGGTTGAGTGCCTCAGAAATTGTATAAAACGCACAACTCACCACTCATCGACTAAAAACGTACATGACAAAATTTAGCCCTATCAACAGCTGCGAAGCTACGGCGGCGAGTTGAAGACCTCGAGTGATTACAATGCAGCAATACTAGCAAACAGGAGGGACACGTGCATAAGAGGGCGACAGCTATGCCTTAGAGACTCGCTCGAGCTCGCGGCTCAAGTAGGTGAGCAGAACTTGCGAGCGTTTATTCTATCACGGTAACAAATATATGGACACTCTTGGCGGATTTTCGCTATCGCCGTTGCTCTCATGTCCTGTATAACTGTGTGTGGATATAAAAAAAAGACAAAAAAGAAAAATAAACCAGAAGAAGAAAAACCCAAAGCTCCCGTCTGGAATCAGCGACCCCACACTCCGCAGCGCGACGCGTTATAGGGTAAGGTGGGGCAAAATGCGACAAAAATTTGAAAATAGTGAATATTTATTTTTATTTCACTCGTTACCATTAAACATCAATGCAGAAACTTTCCTTTAGGTACAAAGTATGTGCTACATAAATATGACCACGTTGCCACCGTTCAAAAGTTTATTTTTAAAATAAATTTAAAAAAATGCTCCAGATGTCTCATTTTGCCCCAACCTGCGGGGCAAAACGAGACGCTGCGTGGGGCAAAACGAGACAGTGTGAAAAAATTCATCCCTTCAGTTTTTTTCAGTAAAAGGACTTGAAATTCACTCCGTGGGCCCTTACGCAGTCTTAGTCAGCGCAGTCCTTGCACTCCACGCATTGAATCCAGAGAAAAACCGGTGCTGTGTTGCTCCGAAACTCCTTGCAGATCAAACACCGCCAGTCTCTCTTTGTGCTAATGTTGTCGTTTGTTGAACGCTTGCACTTCATTGGATTATTCAACGATTGGAGGCTAGTTATGTTCTGACGTATCTTCTTCGCCTCTTTTTGCCGTTTTGATGCAGAACTGCTCAGGTGTTTGGTGGTTTTTTTAACTTCTTCAGCCGGGCTTTGTGAGGCAATGAACTGAAAAACTGCGATAGGTTCGGATTTTCTAGCGCTTTTTTTTTCATTTCGGTATTGGAGAAATGTCATTAAAAGTCGATCCCAAGACGTGTTTGTGAATGACTTGACTTGGAGATTCTGCCAATTTTTTTCATGCGCCTCTTGAGAGCATCCTTGAGAACGCGGAACAACCTCGATGCAGCGCCAATGGAGGGAGTCATGTCCTGAACAGCAATCAGTGCTTTTTCCTGTCGTTTTCCTACCAGGAAGTTCTATATGATATTATCTTGTACGTCCAAACCCTCCCAAACAAGGAAATATAATATATAATGAGTGTAAGTAAATGGTTCAATTAATAATACACTCTGTAAGGCAATTCGATGCCTTTTTGTCGCGTTTTGCCCCCTCTCACATGCCCAAATTCAAAAAAAAGAAATTCGCTTTGATTAAGCACCAAATGAACTAAACTTTTGGTGGTATGTAGTTAGTAGTCTACAGTAACAAAATAAATACTTACGCTGATGTGCTGATGTACGAGTACCTTCATGCACGGATCCGAAAATTTGCCCGAGCAGAATTTCGCCCCTTTTTGACGGGTCACGAACACACTGACACCAGCCGCGTAATTTCTCCCGCGCGAACGCTGTGAGCGATCATCAACTTTTAGACATGAAAAGGTGGACAACTAACAGCAGCTATCGCTGAAATAGAGAAAGAAAGAAAATATTTTTTGTATTAGCTATAGAGGTCGGCAAAGTCAAAATGTCGCGTTTTCCCCCTCGTCTCATTTTGCCCCACCTTACCCTACAGCTCTACCACGCGCCATGCATCCGCAGGCACAATAGCGGCGATCTATTTATACGCACCATTTACCGCTGGCCATACTCAGAATTCGTAGGAGCTTGAGCGTGTACTCTATAACGCAACGCTCCTGCATTTTATTACAGCGAAAGCTGTTATGAGATCACAACAAGGGTGCCGTAGTTGTCCGGCGCCGCCGCCAGTGTCCGTAACCGCTATCGCGTGAAATAAGAAACATCAACAAAATAACAAAAAATATGCCGGATATTTTTTTCTATATATGGGTCCTCTCCGTGGCAACCCAGTATTTTACCACAGAGCAATGCCGGTGCTGGTAACTGCTGCGGCGCGAAAACCCTATACAAGCGTCATGTCGGGAAGGAACCGCGTTAACATGCGTGATATAGCGTGGGAGAAGAGTAAAATAACAACAAGGCGTCACAGAATGCGAATTTTGTAAACAGGCGAAACACAATATGAATTGCGTAACGAGTGGGTCGTTGAATGCTTCCAACCCATTACAAAAGGCTCAGCCATAATTCTTCATCGTCATCAGCCACCGAATCAATTAATGGAGTAGTGGGTACCTTGCAAGCGTATTTGTATTAGCAGCCCCAAGAAAGTTTGCGATGGGTTTTAGAAATGGCGCTCGTCCAGCTTTGGTTGTGACTGTGCTGCGTTTTCCGCGCAGGCCTGGCGTTTTTTTTTTTTTCAACTTTGAAAACTGCTCTACACCCTAAGCCAAAAAATGGCCAAAATGGGAGCAACGGCTGGTTTTAGTCCTTGAGAGTAACAGTTACTCCCCCAAAAAGACCAAGTGGAACAAGATGGCTGACACGTTCGAAAACGGGGGGAGCAAGCGTTTTAGTCTCGTGTTTGAAAGGGATCAACGGAAGGAGGAACGGCAGCACTTGCTCTCATCACGCAACTGTTACTCCCCAAAGGACACCACAGACAAATATGCAGGCGCCCGCATTTATATTCAGTGGCCAGATTTTTTTTTTTTTTTGCGCCGCACTGCACCACACCACAACACTTATTTATTTTAGCATCCGCAGATAATAAAAGCAGCGCTGGCTGACCACAGAAAGTCCGCGAATACAGCTGCCGCAACACGCGTATGCTACATCTTGCGTTAAGACGGCAGGTCTTCGTAAAACACACGCCCGGGAGCAGCACAAAGAAAGTCGTCAAAGCTATGTCAAAGCCGATCAAACACCGAAACACGGGAAAAAACGAGGCACGACGAGGCTTTCAAAATAAGAAAAGGGTGAAACAAAACATCCCCAGACACGCCGTTCGTCATTTGCGAAACTTAGTAGCACACTTCAACGTGAAATGCGTGATGACAAAACTGCTCGCTAGATGCAAGTGTGGCGCTAGCATAGCAAGC
>JALIZH010029712.1:0-15480 GCA_030522465.1 Rhipicephalus appendiculatus | reverse complement strand
GGCGAAAAATATATTGTATGCTGTAAATTCACACAGTCGATGCGTACATTACGAAGCGTTAAAATTGTGCTACATCCTATAAAACACAACCGCGTTAAGGCCACAATAAAATTGTGTGTTTGTGCTGCACATCTCGACTGAAATTCGCTTGTTGTATGTGCGTGCGCAACACATGAGTCTATAACTATTATATGGAAGCCGCTATTGCCAAGAGATCGTTCTGGGTACAGACGAGATATTTATGGCGCATTCTAACATTATATGGTAAGATACAATTGCGTCACCTTCAGGAACTTCAGGCTGCTGGGTGAAGTCTCAGTTGTGTGCAGTTATTATTTGCTTTACCGTGAGGAAGCATCAATACTTTACCTACGGTGCAGTTCGTTGAGCCAGTGCTTCTGCGGGCGGTAATGTTAGCTGTCGTGGCAGCAAGGATGGAGCTCTGTTGCGGTCATGTCGTGATCTTATAGCAAACTTATACGGAATTACAGAAAGGCTGTTTTTTCTAAGCGGCTCTAGCACAGCAAACGTGTTAAAATAGTCAATTCGGACGTGCAACTTTCACTGTAAAAGCACAAAATTGTCGCAAATACAAAAAGGAAGTGCTTTGTATGGTACTCAGTTGTGTAGTTAATAGCTCATCTTTTGAATGCTGTTTCTGAAATTAGCAGCGAATGCTTTATTGGTACAGCGAAATGCCGTCACTATGATCCCCCGTTTCACGGTTCTTTTTTTTTATTTTTACCGCGCTGAGTGCCTGTTCTGTCGATATGTGCATCTAAATACCACAAATTTCTTCATTGAGATTCTTTAGGCGAGCGTCCTTGCGATAGCAACCACGTTTTTGTTTTTCTGGAATATCATCAACTTTTCTTTAATACAATTTTTTTTTAATTATGCTGAAATAGATCGCCGGTGTACACCTTATACTTCACTGTACGACTTCAAAACTCGTTTGTACTGTTCTTGCGGGCCCCCAATGCCCGTGTAACTAAACCAACAAAAAGCCACGAAGTTTTGCTGATTGTGCGCTGTATTCTGTGTTCGTGAAGTTTAATTCGACGTTTTCTCTTTCAGCTTGCCTTCGAAAGTAAATTGAGATTTTCAAGCACGGTCGAGGAGAATGTCAGACGCCTAAGCAAAATTCTACCTGCAGTGGCAACACTGGCATCCTTAGCGGACCCATCGTACAGAGAGGTCGACGTGTACTTGCGGCCAAGGCTCGCGAAAATGGCCCTAATTTCAGAGGTGAGTGAAATATTTTTTAAGAGCCAAGTTTCAGCGACAATTCAAAACATCTTTATTCTTCTAACACTACTCAGTTTTGAGCCGGGTGTGAGGAGATTTAATACCGCAATCGCATTAAATCTCTCCAATAAATGCCGACAAAATCATTTTCAGGAATTTGTAGTTCTGTAGGAAGTGAAATTTTACAACTGTCCATTCCATCAGGTACGAATTTAATTTCTCTTTTTTTATCTTTGCCAGGTTTCATCCGTAGACATTGTTGGCCGTGCATTGTGTGGGGTGACGGGAAGGAGCTGGCATGTGGCAAAGAGCCCAGCGAAATCCTCAAGCTGGAACCAGACACGTCGCTGGAAAAAAGCATTGGTGCTTTGTTTGCGTGTGTACTACGTAAAGGACCTTGCGTATCCGGCTGCTTTTGGCAGTTGCTTGGCTTCGTTCAAGCAGTCGTGAACTGTGCGGTACCGAAGAAATTCCATGGGCGGAGAAAGTGGTGAAGGATTTGTTTACTAAACTACACTTCGTTTCAGTTAAGTACAGAGCACAGTTCGCGTGCCGCTCAAAGCGACATCAAAAGTTCATCTTGTGCCTATTTTATAGTTCCTCTGTGTGTTATTTTCTTGGATTGCTCTTCTATAGAGAGAAACGTTCTTGTAAGTAAGTGAAAATAAAAAGTTTCACCTCAAGTTTAAGATTCTTGTAAATGTTTCGTTCTATTTAACTCTTTATCTTTGATTTAAACTCTGAAGCCTCGGAGCACTCCGCACTAAATCCCTCCCTTAATTTTCTTAATGACCGTGCATACAAACAATCGCGCCGAAAGAATGCAGATCAGCGGCTTAATCGTAGGATTCGCCAGATGCACTTGTGCAAGATGCTTTATGAAAGTTTGTCCTGCGCTGGCTTCCATGGCGTTTGGATTTGTGACTAGCGAAGTTTCAGAAACAATCCATAACGCTTTCATTCTGCTAACTCTACTCATTTTTGAACGGTCCACAACGAAGATCTAACGCCCCAATCGCAATGTAAGCTTTTCGATCTGTGACTGGAGGCCTTCCTAATGCTTAGTTAAGGTGTAAGAGAGGATTTTTATTTACTTGATGCGGGATTCTCCTGCTCTATAAGATGTGTTTCTGACCATCAGAAAGTGTTTAAAAATGAAGCTGAAAGAAGATAATCTTTAGAGTGCTTTATTTGTTATTGGTTGGCGCCTGCTTGGAGGGTAAATGTACTGGTTACCCAGCATAAAATAGCTAATTACAAAAATCAAGTTTCAGTTTTCATCCCCTCACATGTGTTGACTATAGAACATTCCACTGCGACAGCACAACATGAGCTTGCTAGCTGCACCGTAAATACAGAGCGCACTGCCGGTCTTGAGCTGTGTGCAAACACCCAACATGTGCCATCGGGTACAACATGGAAAGGGTAGCCAGTGAATTAATGAAAGATTGTCTCTTATTTCTTGCTTACTGCCTGTACTGCAAACCGTATTCCATAATTATATTCCGGCTAGAAAGCTCATTTCAGGCTGTCGCAGTGTAGCATCCTATAGTTTGGACATGTGCAAGATGAAAGTGAGAGTTGATTTTCGCAATTAGCTAATTAATGCCAAGCATCAATATATATAGCGTCCAAGCCGGCGCCAAGCCCCTAAAGCACAATAAATATCTTCTTCCAGCTTTGAATTTAGATGATTTCTAACGGCCGGAAAGGCATCTGAAGGAGCAGGAGAATGCCGCATTAAGTAAGTAAAACTCCTCTCTTACACCTTTTCTAAGCGTGAGAAAGGTCGCCAGTCACGGCTAGCAAGCGTGGTTTGCTTAGCGTGAAAGTGCACCACGCTTAGAGCAAGCGTGCAAAAAATCGCCCCCACTCACGCTTGGCAAGCGTTATTCAACCCGCGAATCACGCTTAGGAAGCGTGATTTTTCAGCGTGACAGCACATCACGCTTAGACCAAGCGTGCAAAAAATCGCCCCCCACTCACGCTTGCTACGTGTGAAAAGTTTTAGAGTGTACTACCTGTCAATCAGGCACACGTGATCATGAATCCGTACCAACTAGCCTAACTTTGTCTTTTGCCTTTCTAAGCTAGAATTGCGTACATAATTCACATTTGTCTAAGTTTTAACCAAAGTTAAAATGCCCAATACGTTATCAGTGTTGCTGAGGAGACCCTAAAGGATAAGCACTGACCGTAGGCACTTTACATCTTGTAAGAACTGATTTAACGATCAATGTGCACCATATGAACGACTTCTGTCACCCCCGCATGCATCCGAATTCGCTTCGAGCCACACTAGGGTTTAACGTGGTTTTATCGCACACTGGGAACGAGTGTTTGGTAACCATGTTCTGCACGTCACAAAACCTGCAAGTTAAGTGCGACCCACCACGATGAATATCTGGGATCACTATTACCTATGTATGCACACCCTACAAGCTAGTCTGAGATTAAGATAACCTGGCTTGATGCCAATGGTCGCTGAAGTGAGCATAAGGGAATTAAAAACAACTTCGCTCTAAGCAGGCTCTTTCCGCTAATGCGCCTGCTTGTTTTCTTTTAATAATATTTGTCATGAAATAGCGGGAACAGCAGGCGCGTGGACTGGCAGATCAGTACATCATCACCAAAAGTGAGTACACGTGTGTGTCAAACTTTAGTTCCCTTATGGAACGTCAGTATGGACAGTTTCTCAAGGCGAAAGGCTTAATGTAGGCGTGGTCTACAGGCACACTAGCTTCTCTAATGTTCATTTACACTGGTTCTTCTGAATAAGGCATTTGGTGGTGGTGCACGAGTGGCGTGATGACTAAGGAAACCGCGGTGCTGGTGGCCTTGCACTCGTCCTATCTCTCCTCCTCGCCCTTGGTTTGACTGTGAGGTGTTGCGCATGTGGGAAGCCTGCTTTCGTGTCTATTGAAAGGCAATAAAGAAAAATCTTTGCCTCTCCACGAAGTGAATCATGACGAGTGGGGGAAGGACTGGGGATCGTTCTTACCGTAAATCACCCGTGACATTGCCCACTCACGCATGTAAATGAGTGACAACGCATGTGTACAGTATATACAACGTGTTTTGCCGTATAGCCGCCGCTTTCCGCGTCCTCAACACCAGGGTAGCAGCTTGTTGTCGGCGTTGTCGTTTTCCCGCTGCTTCGCGAGCTCTCGCACCCGGGGTAGTTTGCTGTCTGCCTCTGCATGCCGCGCTGTCGCCCCCGGAGTAGCAGCTTGTTGTCGGCGTTGCCGCTTTGCTTTTCGCGGGCGAGAGAGCGTTCACGATAGTTTTTATCTATGGAAGAAGGATAATGTTGTCTGGAACGCGCTTATTCGTCATAAGTGTCATTGTCAAGACGTATAGTGGGTACCTTCCATCTACTGTGCCGTGATGACAAAGAGAATGTGTGGTTTGGAACGCGCCTATTCTTCATCGTCGTCAGCCTCATCGTCATCGTCATGACGTAACGGGGGGTACCTTGCATGATCTGTGCTGTGATGGCAGCGTCATCTTCATCGGGTACCTTCCATGTGCTAACGTGCGTATTCTTCATCGTCACCGTCATGGCGTATAGCACCTTGCATGTGTTGTGCTGGACAACGGACAAGCCTAGACCCTAAGGTGCTTCGCCCCTAATAGTTGTCAGTTCAGCACTCGTGTTGTCACTCGCTCTTTCTGCGTCCTTGTTTTAGAGGCGAAGCAGCTTATGGACGAGGCTTGTCCCCCCAGCGCCGTGTGCGGCCGCCGCAGCCAGATGACGATGACGCTGCCATCATGACACAGCACATGCAAGGTAACCAATATACGCCATGACGATGACGCTGATGACGATGAAGAATAAGCGCGCTCTAGACCACACATTCTCTATCTCCCATCACGGCACAGCACGTGGAATGTACCCACTATGGCGATCTCACAAAGATCGCCAGCATTAAGAACGAGCAGTCCCGCGCCAGCGCCATCGTCCTTCTGCAGCGGGGAGTTTGCCGCCGACGATGATCACAGTGAGTACGCCGTTTGCTCTACGTGCAAAGATTCGTTGGTGGCGGGCAAGGTCTCCGCAATGAGCGGAGGTACGGCTACCGCTACCCGCACAAACCAGATCACCTGCCCGAGCTCAACCCGGTGGAGGAACGGCTGATCGCTCCGCGTTTGTCCTTCATGAGCATCAGGTGGCTAACGCTACTACCATCAGGGGAACGTGCACAGACATCGCCTTCTCAACTTTAAACTACAACCTTTGCAGCAAGATCCCTTAACTTTATAGGTGGTGGTGGTTGTGGTGTTGTAACAGGCGGGGTTAGCCTGGCCTAAATGGCCGGCAGTTGTTCCACCTGAGCATCTCCTGAATTATAGGGGTCCGTCACCAAATGTCACATAGCCCAGTGTCTCGCAGGAAAGCCATGAGGATCCGTTGCACGCTCCTCCTCATCGCCGTGGGCCCTTCAGAAAAAAATGACATCTTCAAATGTCCCGTGCTTGTGACAACCTTTCTGCAAGCTGCGTACCATCACTGTTCTTTCCCTGTCAAACTGCGGGCACAGCCAAATAAAATGTTTGATGTCGCCGATGTCACCACAAACGGCACAAAACGGGGAAGCGCCTCGCCCAGTCTTGAATGACCAAGCCGGCGTGTATGCGGAGTCAGTTCTTATCCGGTAAAGAAGCGTCGCTTGTTCTCTGCAAAGACCGTGGATTATACTTGCTACTTTACGGATCACAAGGCCTTTATACTCAAGGGGAAACGTTCTCCGGAGCTTAAAGTCATCTACGATGATGAATAAAGAGCAACTTTACAGAACTCCCATTGCTGCTTCGCATACTACTCAGGGTTCCCTTACAATGAGATGGGCGCGATTTTTTTACGCACTGCCGTTCACCTAAAAATGTGACAATACTATTCCTTTTACTCTCTCGCCTCTTCCTCATCCTGATGTCCCTTTCGGAATCCCTTGCTATATTTTACTATACATAATTATGCTATGCTTTTTTTTTAATGCAAAGCATTTCTTTGCGTACTGCAAGCACTTTGAGCGTTTCTATCTATCTATCTATCTATCTATCTATCTATCTATCTATCTATCTATCTATCTATCTATCTATCTATTTAGACGCCTAGGTCTGGGTGCTCTGTGATCACCTCCTTAACTTGAGGGCGAGCAAAGTTAGTGTGGGAGGGTAAGAGGATTTCACGAATTTGTCTGGCTGGTCATGACTTAACGTGAAAATCTCGTCGCGTATGTCGTCAAACTCATTTCTCCAGACACGTGTGGCTCATACCCGTAAATCACGGGCCGCAGTATGCGGGTGTGAGCCACAGGTGCTTGACAATTTATATCTACCCAGGAACAGCGAGGCCAAACAGTGCTTGTCTAAATGCGAGAGTGTTAAGAAAAACTGACATCGGCGGCGTTGACCCCACGAATGCAAGGAATATAAATCGGAGCCCAGCAGGAATCGAACCCAATCATTCTGCGTGGCAATCAAGTATTCTACCACAGAGCCACGTCAGGTCTCGAAACTGCTTTGGAAAAAGGCCCTATGCAGGCGTACTGTTGGTGAAACGTCAGATGTGTTTGCAGTGCTGGCTTTCTAATTTTCAAAACGTTACATGCGTACTTCTGCGATGAAGGAGTCATGTCGGGTTAACGTCGATCGTATACTTAAGCGCCATCCACTGTAGTTGGTTTACGTAGCACTACCCAGGGCTACCATTCTAGCAATCACAAGCGTATACATATCAGCTTACACTTCTGCTGTTGGTAATACCCATGTTTCTGTTGGCATCATTATGCAACTGTAAACAACTGGTTATATGAAACATATGCGGCTGTTCAACATATATCTTTGCGTACAACATTTGTACATATCTTTAGCTTCATTTATTAACCTTTCGCTTAATAAAAAATTACAGCTTAGACACCTTACCTCCCCATGCTTCGCATAACATCGAATCTCATGGTACTTTGGATCTGCCAAATGTGATATATATATATATATATATATATATATATATATATATATATATATATATATATATATAAACACATCATTAATGAGAACTAACAGACAATGATGCCAAGGAAAGTATAGGGGACGTTATTAGAAGTAATTGTAATGTAAATGTGAAGAAAGAAAAGTGGACGAAAAAGATAACTTGCCACCTTCAGGATCCGAACCTGAGACCTTCGAATAACGCGTCCGATGCTCTACCACTGAGCTACGGTGGCGGTCATCCCTCCGTTCACTTTATAGGGTATATATGTGCATGTTACACGTCGGAGGGTCAGTCAGCGCCGCATGTTGCCATTACGGCGAGTGTAGAACACTCTTTATGCCTGTAGGCGTCACGTAGCACGTGATCTTATAACGAGCGGGCAGCTGACTAATAATCCCTCGCATACCACCTGAAGGCAACAAGTCTGCCAGAACGAGACCCTCGGTATGACCCTGTATATGTATATATATATATATATATATATATATATATATATATATATATATATATATATATATATATATATATATATGTATATATATATATATATATATATATATATATATATATATATATATCCGGGCCATGACGGCGATGGCAAAAATCAACCCAAAGTGTCCATATAATTCCTATCGCAATAAAGCGGCAGCGTTACGACGGCGGCGACTGTGTAGAGCAAGATCAGAAGAGATAACGACTGCTTGACTTAGCATCATGAAATAGAAGCTATATACGTGAATACAATGGAATCATGCGAGCGTGAAATCGACAGCGTGACACAAAGGTGGACATTACCGCTGCCAGACGTTGAGTTATGCAGTGGCCAGTTACCCGTCCACCATAATTCGATGAACCTCCACGCTCAATGCTATTACCCTTATCTCCCACGTTTCTTCAAGAGCTTTCAGGAACACCATGTGCCTGGTACATCGCAAAATAGGCGTAGACACTCGCGTGAGTTGCATCAGGTGAAACAAACCTGAAAACTTCAGGCCGCTTGTATGGTCCGCGTGCATAAAGCTGCGTTGTTGTTGGCACGTACGCATGTTTTGTGTGGCAGAAATATATACTTTCAGGATATTCAAGTAGTAACTTTCGCGGTGTTGTGCCTTCGGTTAGGAACAAACCTGCTCATGAAAAACAAAAAAGAAATATGAAAATCTCTCGCATTGCAGGATTCCATTTTATGCGAAGCATTCAGCGAGGAGCTGCCTACACCTCATTGTTTGGGTTTGAGAAAAATCAAGGCATTCACGTCATGCCATACCAGTTTTCAAATATATCACGTTAATAAAACGGCGTGGGCGCACCAAGACTGTGTCATATAATCACGACGTACATGGGACGTATATCGTTATTTTCATGTTAGGACCTGTCCTTTATCTTCGTCATACACTCATGTCACTGCACGCCAATGTTGATATATACCGAATTATTGAATCGGCTGCCAGCGCGCCAAGAATGAACATGCAATGCATGCCGTACGCAACATTGATGTCATGATTTTCATCTTACGACCTGATGCACACACTCATGTCATGTCACACTAATTGGTATATATTCTTCCAATGAAACGTCCGTGAACGCACAGCGACCGCGGCAGGTAAATCATGCGGTACATGACATGCATATTATGAATTTTATTTTCGACTTGATTTTTATGTTCCACATGCACTGAAGTCACGCCATGCCAATTTTGTCATATTCTAATCAATGAAACCATTGCGAGAGCACAACGCTATCTTCGGCTATATATATATATATATATATATATATATATATATATATATATATATATATTCAACAATACTGCCAATCCCATTCGGGATCATTGCAGGAGGAGCACATACATAACGTGTAGCTTAGAATAGTCATAAAAGAAAGAGAAAAAAAAGACGTAGTAAATTGTTAGTTTCTTAGTACATGACACTCTTGGCATTGCTGCATATTATACAAAATAACGTCCGCAGAAAACCACTGCCGCTCAAGTAATGAAAATAAAGGTAAGTCGCATCAACTTTTTACACATTAGCAAAGTTAGCATAGGTTCAGGTGCAGCTGATACACTAAAGAAAAAAACAACATTTACAATACTAAAAGTACATACATTTTGTGTAATACCCAATGCACAATAAAGTGTAATTTCTAAAAGGGAAAACTTAAGAAACGGAAGGGCTATTGCAATTGTGTGATCATGAGCGCGTTTTGTAATGACGTTACAAATGTGCTTATGGACTTAGTATTAGTGGTCGATTTATCTAATTCATTCCATTATCTAATTGCACGAGGAAAATAAGAGTATTTTAGGCAGTTTGTGTTGGTTGCGTATTCAACCAGTGTTTGGGAGTGTTTGCGTCGTGTTGGTCTTGTAGTGTTTAATGAGATGAACTTGGTTTTATCGATCTTAATGTCTCCATTCAAACATTGCAATAGAAACTTTAATCTTGCTATTTTAGCTCTGTTTTCTATGGTTAGTAATTTAACTTGCTTTAACAGTTCTGTTGGCGAATCCATTCTCTTGTATTTATTGAATACAAAACGAATCGCTTTCCGTTGTATGCCTTCTAGTTGGGATATGAGTGTTTTGGTATGAGGAAACCACGCAACTATGCCATATTCTAGTAATGGTTGAACTAGTGTAGTGTAGGCCAGTAGCTTTGTTTTGGATGGTGCGAGTCGTAGTCGATGTCTAAGAACAAAAAGCCTTTTTTAGGGCTGATGACGTGATGTTTCTTATATGGGTTTCCCACCTGAGATCGTGTGACAGTGTCAGTCCAAGGTATTTGTGTTCGTTCACTTGTGGAATTGTGATGCGGTTGAGCGTGTAATTGAAGTCAGATTTCACCTTTTTTGCGAGTTACTGGGAGTACTGCAGACTTTTTTGATGTTAATCTTCATTTGCCATTCCTGACACCAGTTATGAACACAGCTTAGAGCTTCGTTAAGTGTCTCTTGATCTGACGTTGAATTTATTTCGCGGTATAAGATGCAGTCATCTGCAAAGAGTCGAAATGTTACATTGTTTATGGACGATAAATCATTTATGTACAAAAGGAATAACATAGGCGCGAGAACACTTCCCTGCGGTACCCCTGATGAGACGGGTTGTAATGAGGATGCTGCATCGTGAACTTGCACAAACTGTTGCCGATCTGTTAAGTAGTCCTGGATCCAATGAACAATGGGACTGTCACCTAAAACGGAAAAAAGTTTGAGGACTAGCTTTCTATGGGACACACAGCCAAATGGCTTAGTAAAATCTAGCAGAACTAGGTCTATTTGCTTCTGGTTGTCAATTGCTAGCGACATATCATGCATTATTTCAACCAGTTGTGTTACTGTTGAGCGCCCTCTACGAAAACCATGCTGACATGGCGATAAAATGCAATGGTTTTCAACGTATGCGGTTATGTGTTTTAATACTATATGCTCTAGAAGCTTGTATACTGTACATGTAAGGGAGATGGGCCTATAGTTTGAGACATCGGACTTAATTCCAGATTTGTGCACAGGGATGATTTTGGCTGTCTTCCGCTCCCCAGGAACAGAGCACGAGGCTAATGATTTGTTAAAAATAATGCACAAATATTTTGACAACCATTCGGCATATCGCTTCAAAAAAGTATTCTGAATGTTGTCTGGTCCCGTCCCCTTTCTTGTGTTCAACTTTAACAACAGGTTTACCACTCCCTGTGTGTCTACTGAGAGGGCTTCTATTGGTCCACGAATACATGGTTCGATAGAAGGGTCCTTTCCGTTGTCAGAGATAAAGACAGACTGAAAGTAATCATTAAACGAGTGTGCCAAGCTAAGGTTTTCTTTGTACGATGCAGTGTTTTCATCCCGCTTTGGATTTGTGTGTGTGGTCATGAGCGCGGTCTGTGTGGTCTCTCTCTCTCTCTTTATATATATATATATATATATATATATATATATATATATATAGAGAGAGAGAGAGAGAGAAAGAGAGAGAGAGATAGATAGATAGATAGATAGATAGATAGATAGATAGATAGATAGATAGATAGATAGATAGATAGATGCGCAGGCAGGCAGACAGAGAGACAGACCAGCAATTGCAAAAAGTTATTTTCGGCTTACAAATAACAGGCTGCCGAATTCTTATAGCGCCCGCAGTTTCTTTCTGTTGGGAGTGCTAAACATCGGGTAATGTTACATTGCAGCAGCCAATTTTTGTTTCAGTGCATGGGAAGTGGTAGCTGCGAACTTTATAGTATGAGTGTGCAGTATTATCTCATAGAAAGGAAAACTCAAGTGAATGGTGATTACTTAGGCAGCGATGCATGGTAGAGCTCGCTGAGTTCTGCTACTGGGAAAAAAGGAACCGTGCTAAAGCAAATAGTGTATTGCCCACTTCACCGAACCATTACCGAACGGCGACGAAGATGACGCTTCAAAAACTAAAAAGGCAGGGAGACAAAAAGGAGGCGATAAGATACAAGAGATAATGGCTTCAATGTAGCCTGAATAAACTTTCGCAGGCGCAGTGCTTTCATAGACTTTCACAATGGAATATATGAGTAAATTAATGTTTGGTTGGTATTATAATGGCATGTCAATAGCCGGTGACTGCTGTCTAGCATAAGGACCCTGAGTTACCGTGACACACAAAAAAAACCCACTAAACATGAAAGAAAGCACGTTATTTTACGAAAAGGCAGACACAGTGCTGTGCACACATCAGCCTTTTTTGCGACTTTTTTTACTTCTGTTCACCTCAATCTACCTGTACTTTCAGCTTACAGAATGTCTAAAGTGTGCGGGCTTCTCCCATGCACTAAATAGCCTGAAAAAGCATTTTTACGTCGAGGAAAATTGTGCACTATGGTTTTCATTTTGTGGCTATTTCAGGCCATCATCATTCATCAAAAGAAGCAATCAACTTCTTTCGAATGGGAAAATAAACGGTAATTTAATTTAACTAATTTTAAGTAATTGGTTTCTGAACTGACTGCAATGTAAATCTGTCGTCCGTATTACAACAGCACTACTGACTTTTTTCAAGTGTAAGATTTTATATCCATGTTGTACGGTTAGAGAGTGCTCCGAAATGTACGTTGGAGTGCCCACTGTGTGTCCAAAAATGCGGTATTTTAGCTCCGTACTAGAGAATTTTATTGAAAAGTGCTTTGTCCCTCGCAAATTATCGCCACAGTACCTGAGCGAAATTAAAGGCTTGCCAACAAGGATTATACTAATAGTTTTGCAAATGAACAAGAACAGCAAAACCGAGACGCTACCGATAATGCTAAAGGAGAAAATGAAGTCGTTTTCAATTACCTGCATATATGGAAATAGCCCCGTGGTAGAAATGAAAGAAGGCAAGTTCACTGCTTTTAAGGCGAGAAGGCTGTTGGGAAAGCTGCACGAAAAGGCCATCCTGGACCAATACGTATGTGGTCACAAAAACAAATTGGCTCTTCCAAACGTCAGCTGGCTATATTGCGAAGCAACAGAAAATCTCTAAATTGTCCTACTGCTCTTCAGTGCCAGGGAACAACAAAGAAGAGTTGGTACATATTTCGTGAAAATAATGCGCGGCAAATATTACAGATGTAGCCAAGCGAGAAGAGGTAGTATGGTGTTATAATGCTTACGACACTCATCAATGACAGCTTCGGCGCGAATACATTGTAAGATACATCAAGGTGCCCACGCGAATTTGGTTTCCCTCGTCGAAAAACCGCCAGGCCTGCGCAGAACGCGCACCACAGTCACAGCGAAAGCTGGGAGAGCGGCCTTTCTGAACCTTTTTTAAACACTCTTGGGGCAAAGGCGCAATTGCATGGTACCCACTACGCCATAAATCATCATAATTTTTGTGTAACGGGGAAGCGTCTACTATGCCATTATTCGTCATTCTTCGGAAAAGCGCGGTACCCGCTACACTCTTCTGACGCATTGTGTGCACTTTGTTGATGCTGTGGCTGACGACGATGAAAAATTATGCCTCAGGCTTTTGTAATGGGTTCGAGCATTGAACGACCCACTCGTTACGCAATTCGCATTGTGTGACGCCTGGTTCTTACTTTAATGCTCTAAAACGCTTTACAACACACGTTAACGCGATTCCTTACCCGACGTCGAGCCTGCGTAGGGTCAGTTTGCACCGCAGTTTCAAGCAGCGGGGTAGCTCAGCACTCTTAAAAAAAGAGAGTCAAAGAGAGTCACGGCTGCTTGACTCTCTTTTGTGGCAGCCGATGACCACCTTTTTTCCTAAGGGGAGTCACAATACTCTGGTCGGCGCTCTTGGATGAAATAAATGACTCCCTTTCTCTAGGGTAGTCAGTGATGGGCATTTTTAAAGAAAATGAGCCTAGAGATTGAAAATACATAAATAAATAAATAAATAAATGCTGACAGTGAGGGATCTGTGGTCTTCGCTCACGTTCTCTGCGTCGAGTCGGGCACAGTATGACGCCGCTACATAAAAGAGACAATAAGAAAAAAAACACTTCAATTAACATTTTAATTTTCAACTTGAGGGCACTTCCTTATATGGGAAATTTGTAGGCCGTCACCATTTATGGTATACACACTTTTTAAAAATCTAAAAAATTGCACAAAATTTTTATTATTTTTTCGCATTTTCTGTTTTTTCCTCACTCTCCCCGACGTGTTTTCGACATCGACAAAGAGTAACCGCCGCACGAGACGTTAGTAACTCAACCCCTGACGAAGGGAGGACCCCTCCCGAATTTGTTGGGAAATGAATAAATATATCATTGTTGACAACGCCCCGTTGTGTTATAATTCATGTATATATATATATATATATATATACGCATCATACATAAGCGTGCGCAGGGTTCCCCTTCAGGGGGGCGAATTAAGGTTCGTCGCAGCGCCCCTCCCCCCTGTCGCCCCCCTACAATGTATAAGGCTGGCTTTGCGCCGCCCCTTCTCGCCCCTCTGCTCCCCCCCCCCGTGCGCACGCTATGTATATATATATATATGCATAAATTCGTGCTTTTCACTGAAGTACGTGTTCTTTTCTGGATGTTGAAGAAATTTTCGATCTTTTAATTATTACAATCTTGTGATGATTCGCTACCTTCACCATGCCGCAACAATTATTGGCAGCTTATGTTTAGCATGCAGCTTGGCTGCAGTAAATAAACATTGCACTATAGTATTGTTTTATGTTGCTTATGGTCACATTTCGTCTTGAGAACTTGTATATTTTCACTTTGCTGAGCTCTGCTGAGCTTTAAACGCAAAAAGTTTCTCACTGTTAACCGCTGAAACATTTTTAGAGAAACCGGCGCAGCGACTTTCTATGACGATGCCAGCGGGCATAGTGTCAAAAGGTAGCGTCACCTCGCGGAAAGTTGCAAAAACACAGTGGATCCGAGTGAACAATAGGAGCGCGGCCGACGTGCCAGGCATCTTAAAGTAGAGGAGGCGCTGCCCCGCGTGTTGTTTTGCTTAAGGCCGCTGTTGCGCACTTTAAGATGTATTTGGAAAGCGTTTTAAAATACCAAACACGCATGATATTTGTTACAACGTATATATTATCTTTAACCGACAGTTGTAATTGTGAGTGAACACATGCCAGCTATCGCTTTGCACCTAATGAAAACTTCAGGCACGTGCAATGCCACCTTCAGTTTCGGTAGTACACTCTAGTTTCGGTGTGGAGGGCTTATGGCAGGCTTTGGATTTGACAACTGAACTTTTCGCGCCAAATCCAAGGGTGATCGGCGCCGGAGCATGGCCAGAGCCGGTCTGTTGTAGCCTCTTTGCAGACTACTATCTGTCTCTACACTCTAAAAACTGAAACTCCAGCAGCAAGAGTAAAGAAGCTTTGTTACTCTCTCTGCAGAGAGTAAGAAATTATACTCTCTCTACAGAGAGTCACTTTACTCTCTCTGGCCAGAAGGAGGAGTGAAAGGGGGCTTTCACTCCTTCTGGGAAAAGAGAGTAAAGTGCCTGTTTTACTCCGGCAAACCGCAAGAGAGTTCAATGCCTGTTTTACTCCTTTACCATACGACAGCTTGTTTCACAGCTTGTTTTACTCGTCCCCATTCTCCCCATTGGAGAAGCTGCAAAGATAAGTCCGCGCGGTCTTGTATCTCGGACTGTCGCTCAGTCGAGAGAGAAAACATTTTATTTTAAAATAATGGCTGCGGCATAGCTCGGCTAGGCCCGGTTACGAAACACCAGGCCCCTAAACCACCGGCAGACGCTCGCGTGCTCCTTTGCTAGCAAATGCG
>JALIZH010029711.1:0-28043 GCA_030522465.1 Rhipicephalus appendiculatus | reverse complement strand
GAGAATATGTTGGCAGACTAGGTATGCTTCACATATCACATTGAAGGAATTTCACACACACTCTCACACACACACACACACACACACACGCACGCACGCACACGCACACGCACACACACACACACACACACACACACACACACACACACACACACACACACACACACACACACACACACACACACACACTTTTGGAGTTTAACTTTTTGGAGCACCTGTACATACATACATATCTTTTATTTCGAGATAAAACTGCAGTATAAAATTTCAGGCAAGCTAAAGCACGGTGGGGGGTAGTAAGAATTCCCTAATTCACATAGACAAGCATAAAAACTGAAAAACAGATGACGCGATGTATGTCACGCCCAAAAGCAATCAAATGCGATAGCACACATTGAAATAGCTCTACATGCCAGAACCTGGTTTCAGCGCGATTAATGTAGCGAGGCAACAAGTTTCTACGTGCGTACGATAAGAATACGACAGCACCGCGCAGCTTAATTCGTACGTTTCTTGGTGGGTTGTTCTTAAAGCAAGCGAAGGCAATACGGACATCTCAACATTTTATGCTCGGTGGGTGGAGTGCATTGAGTGGCGATGGTCCCACAGGTCAACAGAAGTCGATGGGAGTTTCGAAATGCTTTGGGCAACACTTTGGAGAGGGTTTGTGTAGGCGCCAGCATTTTACTCCGTCGATGTCACAAGAGTGTCCCAATAGATAGTTTCTACTTGGCCTGATTAACTCAGGCGCCGACCGTCGCATCGCGTCATCACGACACCAAATTTTCCCAGGACACAGGGCATTTAAAGTTTCATGTTTTTAACTGTAAGCACCGGGTGTCGTAACGTTGATAGGACAGGTTTTGCCGGGGCAAAGCAAGTTTCACGCAATGGAATAAAGAATGTGCTTAGCATTAAAACAATGCAGTGGTTTACTGTACTGCAGCCCACGAAATACCTCACTGACACCTGCTAGTAGTGCGTGCGGGTGCGGATATAGTGTGGTTTTGCGCCTGGATTGGATTGGATTGGATTGGATTGGATTTGTGGCCATACCCTTTTTAACGGGTGGGCATCAAAAGACGCCCTGGCCTTGAAGATATAAAAAAAACGAAAAAAAAGGAAACTAACAGACACACTGCGGCAGTTACACCACTCGTCTAACTACCACAGCGAGCGTCGGCATGTCTGTGGACGCTCCGCGCCATCTAGGGGCGATGCCGCGAAGTGTCGGCATGGCGCGAGGCGCCAACCTTCGTCCTGTTTTTCTCACTCTTATAGAACACATGGGTAGACACCTTTGGACTCGGTTCTTCTGTTAGTTTGGTGTCCCTTTAGGATAATATAGTCCACCACGGTGGTACAGCGGTTACAGTGCACGGCTACTGAACCGAAAATCGCGGGTTCTATCGCAGCCGCGGCGGCCGCATTTAGATGGAGACAAAATGATGGAGGCTCGGGTGCAATGCTATATCAGTGCACGGTAAAGAACAGGAGATGGTCGAAATTTTCGGAGCCCTCCACTACAGCTTGCCTCTTGATCATATCTTGGTTTTGGCACGCATTACCCCAGGTATTATTATATTAAGATAACACATATAAGTTGACAAGTGCTGCAACAGGGTTGGAGTATACACTAGATGAGTCCCGAAAAGACTTAACAGAGGAACAAGCCATTAAGTGTTCCTCTTAACGTCCGCCTGGCCGTAGGCGCCACCGAGACCCAATGACTAACTGCCGCCTGAAGACGGGGGACTAGCCCTCCCGGTCTCCGCCTCCCACGACCCCAACAAGAACGTACAATAAAGTTACGTCTCTCTCTCTCTAAAGGTAACGAGCGTTCGGCGGGGAGGCACCACCGGAGGGAAGTAGGCTTGATCCGCTACAGCACACTTCCGGACCGTCACGTCCGGTTCGTCTCGCCAAGTAACGTGAAGTTCGGGATCGAGACGCCCGACGACGCCCAGCGACCGCCCCATCAAAAGCACGTTGAAAAGGACGACGTCCAGCACGCATGATGATGCTTGACTCATGGCGGTTGCTTGCGCTTTTTCGTCAAGTTTTTTCTTTTTCCGTGCGTGTGGAGCTGTATCAAATAAAGCGTAATTAACTCGAAAAGAAAGAAAATGAGTGAACCATTGACTTTTTCTCTTGCATGCGTTCTACGCATGTGTGCTGTCAACTGAACTTACAATCATTCTCTTAAACAAGCAGCTTTTCCGTACGAGAAAAAAAACTTGGACGCTGGGGCTTCGTTAAGAATGCGACAGCGTAATCGGGCCCCGTGCGCCTTGCCTTCAACCGTGGCGCGAGGAAAAGAATGTTTGTGCGCGTAACATTGGCCGTTTCGAACTGTCCTAGAATGCGTCCTGAGTTGCGAAGCGCCCACTACACGCAGCCGCGCACCTTGTAATGGGTAAGCACCCTTAACCCCCCCCCCCCCCCCCCCCTCGGTGTGTAATTCCCATGTTTTGACGCATGGCGCAATTGCGCAATATTACTACAAGCGTTAAGAAGACTCCTCCTACTGCATGACACTCGTATAGTTTTTTTTTCTTTTTTATTTTTACGAAACAGTTCACACTCACGGAAAACGTCGATTTTTCGCTCGCAGTGAAGGACGCCGACGCCCACACCAGAATTTCTGCGAAACGAGCTTTTTGAAGCTATCGCGTTAAAACTCGCATTGTCCCTTATGCAATCGGCTAAGGCATGATGATGATGGAGGAAAAATAGACAACCATCCGGTGTGTCTATTTTACCACCATCATCATCATGGGAGCATTCGAATTCGCATGAGTAGCTGGACACCTTATCAATGCTGTCGCTGATGATGATGGTGAATTATAGCTCAGCCTTTTGTAACGGAGTGGCGGCTTCAAACCACTCACTCGTTATGTAAATCACTTGGCGCGACGCCGGGGCGCGCCTGCAAAGAGGGAGTGACGAAGTTCTTGATGGCCTAGTTAATATGACTTGCACCCACTGTAGGAGACTGGCCAAGAATTCAGTGGTTTTATAAATTTTAATAAAAATTAGAAATAGAGAAGTTAAACAATAAAGCTTGCGAATTGCAAAAATAACTTCTGCACATTAAATAGGAAATTTAAGTGTGCATTTTGGCAATCAAATTGACAAAGTTGCGCGCATGTTGGCAAATGCATGGCTAGCATGCTGTTCACGCGGCCTGTGATATATGCTGACGCGCCGAGCCAGTTTGTAATGCTGATACACAGAGCGTGTTCTCGTGCGAACTTGGCAAAAACAGAGATCCGCAACAAAATGAAGCTCGACTGATCATCTTCGCCCAGATACCATAACTTGAGGCTGGACTGCCATGATGGTGACAACTGATCCTTTTCTGCCCGCGACTTCAAGCACAACCTGCTTCTAGGTGTTCCAACGTTCCTGCTGATTGGTTGATTGGAATGCTTCGATCTTCCTTTGCCTCTGGCAAATACTTCATCTATTCTAGATAAATAATAAGCAGGCGCATGGAACATATAATTTGTTCATTTATTTGCAACAATCGCCTGACTTGAAGACCAAGCAACATGATAATAAAAACAGTGCTGTTATTTATATTTGATTGCTGATTCCAAATGACATTTTTTTCATTTTTTATTAGTGATGAAAATCTTTTCATAATACCTCTTTTCTACCCTTTGGCTACAAATTTTGCAATAACATTAAACGGCTTGGCCACTTTGACTACTTTTAAGGAGTTTTCGCTCCTTTCTACTCAGGCGGTAACCCAACAGCAACCCTGGCCAGCGTTTCTGAGGATCTACATCTATATCTACATTTGAGATGCGGCACCTTATTCGTTTTTGTTCTTGTTTGCCCAGTCACTGCCGCAACAGCATGGATTGGCAAGAACTAGAACTTGAACTATTTTCGTGGTTAACTCACAACCACTTTGGGGGGATTGGCCCGGAAACGGATAGTCTAACACAAATGGACATGATTACCTAGTTTGAAGTTCGAAAAAAAAAGTACAATAATCAACATAAATTGACAATGGTAACTTAATACTGTAGATCAAAACGGTCTTGATTCAACTAAAACTTTTTAAGGGTGATTGAAACATTCCCTATCGCAACGTCCTAAGGAGGAGGCTCCCAGTGAAAGCAAGCCAGTTTCATTTTTGCTGGGTCAAGTGTTACAGCATGACATAGCTTGTCGCTCCACTTCAAAAGTTAGGTTTAGAAATAAATGTCGAAGTAATTTTATCATTTGGCTGCACTACAGTAGATTATAGTCACCGGGATGTTTGCTTGAATTGTGTTTGGTTACATAAATGAAACAAAAAGATATTACCGCGGTATTATATATTGATTTATTCATATTATTTGTACCGAGCCGTCAATTATATCCGTCATAAATCCCACCTAATAATCTGTCCGTTCGCTCGTTTAGCATTTTCATTTATTGCATGTTTTATTTATAGTCTAACGTTCCAGTGTTTGCTTTTAGTTTTATAGGTCTTTACCTTAGCGATCATCCTGCCCGGTTCTTAGCCCACATGCCCCTTTTTGGGTGAGCGCCATCAGAGTGAGGGACATCATCATCATCATCATCATCAACATTACTAGTCGCTTGAGACTCTCAAGGGAAGCAAAGGAAGAAGAAGCTCTTCGGCATCTGCCGTGCCAAGTTGACTGAGAACCATGGGTAAGTGGCTGTGCGTTTGATTTCGGTAAAGAAACTAGTTACCGTCCACGACCATCGCGATTTCCGCGGCGTCCGCTGGTTTTTTTGTATCACGGTAACCTCAAAGACCGGCTTGTTGACGGTGACTTCAGCCACGGTACACGAGTCCAGGCCCATTGTACAACGACGTTTAACGTTCCCCTCATTGAGACGGTGCTTTAGTACCACGGCGGCATGATGCTTATCTGTCTGCGTTAATATCTCAGAACATGCTTGCTCGAAATCTTCACAGTTAGCTTGCCCGTCACGGCGTTCACATCCCTGTCGCGGTGGTTTAGTGGTTACGGTGCTCGACTACTGACCTGAAGGTCGGGGGATCGAATTTCCGGCCGCGGCTGCCGCATTTCGATGGTGGCGGAATGCTTGAGGTCCCGTGTGCTTAGATTTAGGGGCACGCTGAAGAATACTAGATGGTCCAGATTTCCGGAGCCCTCCACTACAACGTCCTTCATAATATGGTTTTTGGGACGTAAAACCCCACATAATATTATTAGTGACGGCGTTAACTATTGGTATATCTTTACCTGTGACGTCACGTTTTATTCTACACACGTCCACCGCTTTCCGTCGCTACAGCCAGACAAGAAAATCTTATTGTTTTATTCTTTCCTTTACTGCTACAGCAATTAATGCTCTCGAGGCACGTTTTTGTCGTCGCGGTCACGTTCTGTAAAAGCCCAAATTAATAGAGAGTTTTAGTGCCGGGTACCCCCAGCCTCCCGCGTACTCACGCTCTCGCGTTCCTTTGTATTCTCCACAGGTGCAGCTGGGAGTACAAAGGAACGCAAGAGCGTGCGTACGCGGAAGGCTGGGGGTTCCCCAGCACTAAAACTCTCTAATAACATCGGGCCCGCGCGTTCTACGTTCCATGAACGAGCGAAAGCGTAGGCTGCAGACGGGCGTGGCTCTAAGCAGGAATGAAACGCACCTGCCGGCTCTGTTGGGCGAAGGAGCATGAAGAGGTCTTGGAGGGAGGGTGATGGCTATGTTGCTCGGGCAGTAACTGCGAACTTTGATCATAACGGCGCGGTCGCGCGCGCCCTATCTCTGCTGACGAAAACCGCTTCGCTCACTGGAGCGGCCGCATTCCCTTGCTCCAGCGTATTGCAGAGCTACGCCTGATCGGGTTCCATACAAGTTAGCTAAGTCAGCTGTTGGTCTTCTTTTGTACGACATTCCAATTTGTTCCTATCGCATTATTGCTTCATCCTTGCGGCGAAACTGTGACTTTATTTGGTGTTTGCCGCGTACTCAGCTGACAACTCGGAACGAAATACTTGAGCGTTTTAGCACGGTTTCTTTGGGGCCCCTCATTTAATGTTCAACGCGGAAGTAAACGATCGTTCACACCTCCGAACAGTACCGGTCGCGCGGCTATTTGTGACTCGCGGCCAAAAAACGGCTCAGGGCGACCGATGTGCTGACCTCCGTGTAACCTGTACCCGTTGCCACAAAAAATTCACTCTGCTCACCTTACCATTGCCCTTTTAAAGCTAGCAGCCCTGCGCGTGTAATTGCTTTAGAGCAGCGGTCAGCAATCTGCGGCCCGCGGGTCGCACGCGGCCCGCGTGGCAGTATTATACGGCCCCCCGGCATGACGTCACCAAACCACCTCCTCACCTTGTCACTCCCTATCTGAAGGCCGACATGGTAGTTTTGACCTCAAAATGACCTTTTCTTGTAACCTATATTTATAAATTGTAACCTTGTGACATGCGTTCTGAAAATAAACATGATTTCTATTGCCGCTTTTTACATTATTGTCAACAAGGAGGTTAAAAAACCTCCTTGTTGTCAACCTCCTTGATTGTCAATTACAATTCGCCGAATATTATCTCACTCCTTCCCCAATTGGCCGTGCGGCCCCCCGCCGTGTCGGCTTCATGAAACTTAGCCCTCCGCCTCGGAAGGTTGCCGACCACTGCTTCAGAGGTTTGCGACTGCAGGTGCGAGACTGAAAAGAAAAATCAAGTAGCGAGCGACCCTAACCAAAGCAGTCGCATTGCGACCATTTGCGACCATTTGTGACTAGTCGCTTTGCGATTAACTTGGTCGCGCAAGAGGTGCTAGTCGCAGGTTCTTACGAACCTTAAACACACCAGTGCAAATAGAAAGTCTTACTTTTTTAACATCCTTAAATAAAATAGCGGAAACTATTTTATTTATTATTTTTACATATATATGACGTCAATAAATGTAAAACTGCAGTTACTGGTGTATTGTTGTTAGACCTCTCCTCTCTGTCATGGCCTGGTGCCCTGAGAGTATGAAAATAAACAAATAAATAAAAAATAAACTCGAAAAACAATCCAGTAAACCACTGCACAATGTCGCTAACTCACCGACTCCGTTTTATTGTAAGAGCAATTAAATGGACTCTTTCGACGGGTTTAATCGCCAGCACCGTGGCCGTCATGTTCCGTATATAGTCCATGTTGATACCAGGCACCGCATCGTATGTTCCTCCAGCTGGTAAAAGCGCGCGAGCGGGGCCTACGAACGTTGCTGAAGCAGAGATCAAACGACCCTCCGGCTCATCTCCGTCGCTCGGAAGACGCATGCGATAAGCACCCTCCCGCGTGTTAGACCTGCGGTCGAATGCTCAAGCAGAAATGGAAACAACCCACCCGTCATTAACGAGCACGAAAAGATGCGAGGATGGGGAGGGGTCGCTCGAGCAGCAACTGTGAACTTTGATTCTAAAGGTGCTGTTGCAATCGCTTGAGCGCGTGCTATCTCGGCAAGCATCACCGCACGGCTCGTATGCCCTTGTGGGTGCTGCACTCTCAAAGCGAAGAGAATGCACGAAAACAGCATTTCTCCCAGGAGCGGCCGTATGCTCCTACACCTGCGTTTTGTAAAGTTACGCAGTGTCTAATCCATGAGTCAGCTGCGAGCCTTACTTCGTAACACATTACAATTTGTTGCTATTGCATTCATTGGTTCGCCCATGTGGTAAAACTGATCTTTTTATTGTGGCTTGAACTTCAAAAAATGACTAATTTCGCAATCATCATATGTGACATCCCACACGATGATTGTGAACTTCAAGCTATTTCGTCTTCTGAGAGGGGAGGGAGCACTGAGAGCTAAATGCACATTAAGAACATAGTGTGTGAGGTCGCTTGATTGATTCATTCAGTCTGACTTATATGACGTTAATGGTGTGCTATGAAAGAAATATTATATGCAAGATTAAACATTTTGCCACCTATGCTTTTAATGAGTAGTACGATGAGCTAGGAAATGGAGAGATATTACAGTGTTTCCACGAGACTTAATGTAGGAGCCTGGAACTGAAGCCATGGCTTCGTTCTCAGCTGAACGTTAGAGCCACTGAAAAAATGCATAAACGATTGTTTTTTTTAAAGAAAATACACCTTTCCGGATTCCATCAAGTACAAACTGACGTCATATCCACCAGGGAAGTAGGAGAACACACTTGTTTTTGTTTTTTTTTAAAGAAAAAAAATGTGTCACAGTTTCGCCGCAAGGATGTACCCATGAATATGATAGCAACAAAGTGGAATGTTATACTAAGTAAGGTTGCCACTTAACTGCTTTGTCATCCTAAACAACGCCCCACTGTAACGAAACCCGGCCGCCATAGGAAGCGAAGAGACCTTCGTACTGTATATCACTTCATCGCAAGGTGTGCTCCGAGAACAACCCGTACAAAAGAGTATAACGCGTTAGCGTAATCGGGCCCCTTGGGCATCGCCTTCAACCGTGCCGCAAAGAACGGAACGCTTTTGCGCGTAGCATTGGCCGTTTCAAACTATCCTAGAATGCCTACTGCAACTAGACTTTCAAAGTGCCCACTACGCCACAATTCTACGATTATACTATTCCGTCACGCAATGTATTACGTGTCTTAAGGAGACTCCTGCCACTACATGACATTCTTATAGCGTTATCATAATTAACAGCGCGAAAAAACGAGAGACAAAAGGAGGAGAACTACACGGGACAAGCGCTGTGTAGTTCTCCAGCGCTTAACCTGTGTAGTTCTCCTCCTTTTGTCTCTCGTTTTTTCGCTCTGTTAATTATTATAATGCATCCATACCAACTAGCCCAGCTTACCACTCATCTGAATCTTATAGCGTGTTTTACGAAGCAGCACAAGCACTGCCTTGGCTCTGTGGTGGAAGGCCCGGGTTCGATTCCCACTCAAACCGAATACTCTTTTATTATTTATTATTTATTTGTATCTATCCCGAATTTTCGCCCACAACTAGCGACGACGCCAGTGACACGTACCGGGATTTCTGCGAAACGAGCTCCCTAACACTGTCGCCTCAAACGATATGAGCCGTGTGCTGCTCACTGTAAAGATAAAGCTGCGCGCGACAGTGCCCGGTTGGGCCAAGTGCGGACTCTGTAGGAGGCATGCAGTCACCCACCCGACCTCTGCATGCCCTCTCGCGCAACCAAAGATGGCTGGCACGTTTCCTGTGCGTCTGATCAATGATCGTCGGCTGCGCTCGCACGCCTTCACTTTCATTCGATGTGTGGGTGTGATATTATCGATTTGGAACTTGTTATAATTGCTATGATATCCTTAACACCCGTCTGTTCCCTGACCCACTCTGCTCTCTTCCTGTCTCTTTAGGTTACACCTATGATTTTCCTTTCCATTGCTCGCTCGATATCACAGTTGAAATCAAGAAGAAATGGACATGGGCGGGGCACGTGGCGCGTAGGCAGGAAAATTGGTGGTCATTGAGGGTAACTGACTGGATACCAAGAGAAGGCAAACGCGTGAGAGAGACAGAAAATTAGGTGGGCAGATGACATTAAGAAGTTTGCAGGTATAACGTGGCAGCAGCAAGCACAGGACCGGGTTGATTGGCGGAACATGGGACAGAAAAGTAGCAGGGGTTCCTTATGCGATCGTCTAAGACGATTCGAAGGTGAAAACCATCTTCTTCTTGTTCTTCTAAGTCGATGTATCGAACCTCCCGCACTCCCCTCCAAAAGTTTTCTGCAATTAGACGTGGTTTTTCACTGCCTCTAAGATCGGAAGCTTTGCAAGATTTGTGCACACCACGTTGTCTTGCGTTGCCTCCGTGGTCGGCCCACGTTCGACCAAGCAACGATGTCATGTAATGACGTCATCATATGAAGTCATGATGACTTCACGAGTTTTGGTGATCTGTGACGTCGTGATGACGTCTCATGGTGACGTCATCAAGTGATGATGATTTTTTGCATCACTCGTGTTCACGCCGCCGAAGCGGGACGCCCACGCTGCCGACGGTCAATTTTCGTGTTTGATGAGGCATCCATAAGGCTTTCGCCCAAATAAATTTGCGACAATTTACGCCGCTCATCACTGTCCTATGAAAGAGCAGTAAGCCGTCCCTGTCGAGCGCAGTATTAAAGAGAGGTGTGCTAATTAAAAAAAGCCAACGAAACACCTGTCACCGCGCCATGAGCGTGGCATGTAAATCATGCTGTGCATGAGATGCAGGTCACGATTTTCATATTACCACCTGCCATTTATGTTGGTCATGCCGAAATGTCGCATCGTACCAATTTTTGGATATATCAAGTTAAGAAAACAGCCTCAGGAGCACTATGGCCATGGCGTGCAAATCATACTTTTCATGACAAGATAATCATGATTTTCATGATATGACCAGTCATTCATGTTCGTCATACAGACATGTTGTGCCATACCAATTTTGGTATAAATCCCACTAACGATACATCCAAGAGAGCACAAAGTCGTAGGCGGCTAGATAGATAGATAGATAGATAGATAGATAGATAGATAGATAGATAGATAGATAGATAGATAGATAGATAGATAGATAGATAGATAGATAGATAGATAGATAGATAGATAGATAGATAGATAGATAGATAGATAGATAGATACGGTCAATGTTGCCAAAGTTCGCTAAGAAATGCTTCGCATTTAAAACATGGTAAACGGTTCACAGTTATGCACAAGCACTGCACTAGGGGAAGAAAGGCAAGTTTTATTGTACATGTAACTTGTACATAATCAAAAAAAAAAGAAAACAACTAAAAAATCACGCCATATCCACGAAGTGAATGATGATGAGTGGGCGAAGCTCGATCGTTTTCATCCATGACAGAAAGAGAATGTGTTGTCTGGAACGCGCTTATACTTCATGGTCATCAGCGTCATCGTCATCGTTATCACGTGTAGTGGGTACATTCCACTATACTGGAACGCGCTTATACTTCATCGTTATCACGTGTAGTGGGTACATTGCACTATACTGCGTCATCATCTTTATCACGTGGAGTAAGTACATTCCACTATACGTGGCTATCTACCTACCTATCTACTACTACTAGTACTACTACTACTACTACTACTACTACTACTACTGCTACTACAGAGGAGGGACAGACCCACACCCTTAGGAGCTTCGCCCCTAAAACAGTATATACTGTTACAAGCCGTGACGAAGAAGCAGGAATGCTCCATCGAGGTGATGAAGACGACGATTGCAATAGCGCTCGCGTTGTTGTTGTTGGTGGTGTTCCGCCATCTTGGCCCGTGTACATTCCGTAAATATATTTCTTTCGGTCTTTCATTATTTCAGATATTCTCACTCCCGTGACTATACATTTCACAAATTAACACTAACACACCAATTTATCTTTTTTGTATCTGAATGTACACAATTTAAAGAAACAATAAACTGGACCGAAGTGTTCACATTTCAGATATTATCACGCATGCATGCGTAGTAGAGTGGGAGCTTCGTTAGTACTGAACAGCTGCAAACTCCAGCTGTCCTTTCCTTACTTTGAAGAAACGTGTGTGCCATCGTCGAAGGAAATCCTCTTCGCCATGTTTTACCGGCTGCTCATCGATGTAATTCTACACCAAGGAGGTTAAAAAAGTTTGCGGAAGTGGAATCTCCCGCAATGCCTTGCCTGCAAAAGTGAAGCCAGCTTTTGCCCTTCAAAGATCTCGAAAACATGCTCTTTTCTGGTGGTGCCCACCTAGAGATCAAGTAGGTTTGATCTGCCAGTGTAAATGCTACGTTAATTATAAAGAGAGTTGTTCCCGACGAAATAACACATCGAGACGATTATTGGAGACTTCATATGCAATAAAATTTGCCAAGAATTCGAGCCTTACTAAGGAAAAGGAAAACCAGTAACACAAAGGCACACTTCCAACAGTATCTGACCCTAAAAATTTGCTACATTAAACTCGCCAGGCGTAAAGGAAAACGCCCCATTTCCTTCGCCGAACGCCGTTAGTTTATCATGCCCGCACTAAGATGGCGGCCACAGCCGCCATGTTTTGGTGGGAACGGCCTCACTCCTGGGAAATGATCTCCGCTCGAGCGATTTTTTAAAGATGATAGTCTTTCTTGGGATACTTAAACGCAAAAATTTTGGTCTGTCCGTCCGTCTGTCTGTCTGTCGGTAACCCGATTCAGCTCCTCGGCCTAAGTTTAACTTCTTTCTGAACGCCCAGCCATCTTGAACGCATTCCTGAGGCGCAACATTAATATGTAAGTGTCAGGACGTGTGTTTTTTTTTTGTGTGTGTGAAACCTCCTTGTTCTGCACAATGAACACAGGGAAGTTTATTGCATACTAGTAACATCAGGTGAGTATAACTGCACTGGGTAACAAAATGACTTGAGCGGGGCATACAAACAACAGAACATTGGTACAATGTAGCTGCGATGCTAATACAGATCACGAATCAGTGAAAACAAGAAAAAAAGGAACACAAAAATTGCCCCCACCTACCCGAAGGGGGATCGTGAGGAAATGCGAATGCATTTCGCGCGCGCTTCACTCCATTTATATATGGTGTTTGTGGTTCGAAGAAGGAAAAAGGCGCCTAATTTCTGCAGCCCGGTCGGGAGCACGGCGCAGCGCCTGTGTTTTTTTTCTTTTTTATTTTTTTCTTTATATATATATATATATATATATATGATATGCCGAGCTCCGCCGAGCTCCCGCGATGCGAGCGCCCTCACACACCAGAGCACGCTCCTCCTCTCCACTCACTCTCCGCTACTCCGCCCGCACCACCTGCTCCGGTTGCTAGGGGCGAGGATAAGCGCGTGCGCCCGCAGCTGTTGCTATGGGAGAGGGAGTGAGAGCGGAGAGATGCGGACACCGACGCCTGACGTCGCCCGACTAAGAAATGCATTCGCATTTAAAACTCGCCATGTTTGCACTAAATCACATATCATTTGGGAAGAAAAGCAACATTTGCACTCAAAAGCGCCGAAAAGGCAGAACTCCTTTGCATAGCTGACTGAAAATTCAAGTGCGAGGGGCACGTCTTTCGGATCCCACAGTTAACACCCTTCATAAATTGGATGACCCGACTCGTACATTGCCTTGGAATCTTTTGTTTAATTATAACTCGATGTCATCATTATTAAACTATCGTCGGAATGTTTTGGCTGTTGCGCATGTCCTTTATCCGATACTTTGTAATACTTCAGGTGGAAGTACTACATACATTTATTATACTGATATATTTCGTCAAAATTCGCGCTGAGACACTTCAGAATACGAGGACCCGAAGCTAGTCATGTCCGATGCGTGTTCTTGCGCAGTAATCTGTCGCTACAGCCTAGTCAGGTCTAGTTTGGTTTTAAGGCGAGAGCCTTTAATGTTCATGCTGACGTCCGTCCGTCCGTGGCCTGGCACGGCGCCAGGTAGCCGCTGGGGCGCGCCAACGAACGCCGGCCGCGTCATTCACGCCTCTCGTCGGACTCTACAACGCTCGCGCTTTCCTTCTGTAGCGTCCCTGTGCCCAGCGTGTCCAATCATGCAGGAAGGGAAAACGCACACATCGCCTTCCCTTTTGACCGACCCTGCCTCAATGGGCACAGGCGTTCGCCGAACACACTTTGGAATTTGCGATCCACTGATATGTCAAAAACTACGTGAAATATATAGATCACTCGAATCATGATATTTCTGACTGACCAACAATGCTGTAGCCACTTCTATGTAAGCGCGTTCTACTTAGTTGTTATGACTAATTCCTATGAGAAACATGAACCACCTTTCTTTGTTCGCGCGTAGTTCAGAGCACAACGTGCGTGTGTTTGCGTGTGTGCGTGTGAGTGTGTGTGGTCTGTGAGTGGTGTGTGTGTGTGTGTGGTCTCTGAGTGGTGTGTGTGTGTGTGTGTGTGTGTGTGTGTGTATGTGGTCTGTGTGTGTGTGTGCTTGTGGTGTGTGTGCGTGCGTGTGTGTGCTTGTGGTGTGCGTGCGTGTGTCGTGAGTATGCTGAAGAACGTACACTCTATGGCCTAGTCGCTTAACGCCACATGCTGTGGAGCGCGGTGGTCACAGGTTCGAATGTAATCCCGGGTCGCAGGCTTCAAAAAATCCGAACCTGCCACCTTCGAATAAGGTGTCCTGTGCTCTACCAACTGAGCTACGGCGGCGGTCACACCCTCCGTCCACTTGATAGGATATATATGCGCTATTAAACGTGGAAGTGTTAGTCAGCGCCACCAGTAGCCATTATGGCGATGTAATGTCTACTATATATATACGGGACATGCCGGCGATGCCGAGGGTAAAAGCCAGGCGAGAGTGTTCATATGATTCTTAGCGCAATAATAAAAAATAAAAAAAAATTGATGCCTGCCAACTGTCTGTGAAGAGGGAAGACCAGCGAAGCTGAGAAAGCGTTCCGACTGCGAGGCGTCCCGCGTGCGTCTGGCTCCCCTTGTCCGATCGTTGTCGGTGGCATCGGCTTGACAGTAGAGCGTCTTAATTTGGCGTTTTTACGCTCCGCTCAGCAGCTAAACGGAGCGGGAGCACGAGTGCGCATGCGCTCTCCGCTTAGCCGTAAGCCGGCTAGCGGAGCGAGGCCCACGCTCCGCTTACAGGCAGCCTAAGCGGAGCGTGGAGCGTGGCTGGCGTTCCCGCTAGCAAGGGGTGTCGATGCGCGCACCCTCCCTCACGTGTGCGTCGACTGCCCGCATATTCCAAGATGGCTGCCTCCAGTGCTCAACGTGCTTCCCACGCGCACGGGGCCTCACGTTCGTCTGCGCAGCGCAAGCCGCGAAAGCGCTTTCCCATTGACGGACATTTGTGCTTACTTCAAGGTCGCCGAGTGAAGGAAAGCGACTGGAACTAAAGAAGGCGACCCAGCTGACGAAAACATCGCGGATGCGTTGGCGTCCAAACGGATTGAACTGGCTCTGGAATGCAACCTCGCTGACTATCGCGTGGCTATCTTCAAGCCGACGCTTTATTTTTTATTTTTTTTCGATGAAATATACTGGTAACGCACTGTAAGAGCAAGTCTGAATACTTCGTGAACAAGTGAGTTATGCATACTTGTTTTACTTCGTAAAGGTGGCAATATGGATTTTCATTTTATATAAGGAACCAAAGCTCAAGTTTGCGGAGCGACGACAGCGCCGCACTGTGGCTCTGGAGAGAAGCGCTGGTGAAACTGGGGATAAGGGCGGCGGAGGGCGAGCCTGTTTCACCGGCAGCCGACAGTGGCGGCACGCGTGCGCACGCGTTCTTCGGTCGGTGCGGGCAGCTTAGACGTTGTGCCGTGAGCTTGGCACGCTGAACCGAGAGGCTTGCTTTGCAAAGCTGCATTTACGCGATGGTAGAAGCGACCCCACGAAAGCGGAAGCTAGGTCCGAAGTATTACTGTGTGCCACAGCAGTGCAGACAGTACCAAGGCACGCGATCCGCCTGTAAAACTGTATCACTTCCCGGACAAGTCGTACGAGAGAGAAAGTACACAAGCGTGGGTCACCGCAGTTAAAGGAATAAAGTTCTAGCTCTGTCTCGCCTTCCGTTTTCGCTGACTCAATTCTTCGCTTGAAATCGTTTGTTTCGACTACCTGAATCAGTACGTAACGCGGCGCGTGCATGCAACGACTGCAGTAGTGATTGCTCGCCGTCTCGCATTTTTACATCCAATTACGGTTGTATCTTGAAGCAACTTCGTGTTTTGATTCCTTGTGTTTGTGAGACCTAGCTGTCGTTGTTGGATGTTCACACTCACATACTTCATACCGCGGTTAGCGTTGCGGTGTTGGTTGCGTTCAACTGAACTCCGCATAAGGCTGCATCATCGCGCCGGAACGAACGCCTGTGTATTTTCAGCTAACTTGACATCGTTTTGCTGGTTCTGTTTTTGTCGCTTTTTTAGGGTGGTATATATTTAAGCCGCTCAATCTAGCTGGCACTTAATTCAGGAATTCTTATTGCCATCTTCGGAAATTGTGCGGTTTTCTTTCACGCGCACTCCGCACTCGTACATTGCTTCGAGTGTGCGTTTACGGGTGCGCTTTGGGCGAGCTCGTCGCACGCCCGATACCACATCGCGCCTGAAATTCGACACCTCTCACGCTGAGCCGCGTTCGCGCAGGAAGTCTTATACACCTGTAAAGTCGATATTCTCATAAAAAGGGAATGCAAGCACGAAGCGAGAAGCGAAAAAAAGACAGACAGACAGACAGACAGACAGACGAGGCGAGCAGTTCTACTTGCTTCACAGCAGTTAAAGCTAAGCTAAGCTAGCTGCCTCGTGGCTAAGTCAGCGGGTGATGCTCCAGCGGTACGGAGGGCATGACTCGAACCTTCTCACACTTTTTAGTGCCACGGCCGTGTAGTCTTTGTTTCTTTCTCTCTCTCTTTTTTTTTTTTTTGCACGCCGCGAAAGTTCGTTCACTACAGTACGCGTTTGCCACTGCCAGCATGCACATCTAAACAACGATCACATGTTTTTCATAGTCGACAACGTGAAACATCGATAACCGTGATTAACGAACTTCCCTCCTTTGATTACGTTCGCTTTTCCAAGTGCGTGTCCAGCGGGGAGATCTTATTCAAGCGGTACACAGCGAAGCGCTGCGCGAGAGCTCTGCACGTGCACGGAAGCGAGCGGCAGCGCGGCGGAGAGAAGGGAAAAAGCGCGGCGTTTACCCCCAGTTTCTATTATTTTGCGAGGCGCAGCAAGCGCAGCGCGAAAGCGCTGCACGTGCACGGAAGCGCGGCGGAGAGAAGGGAAAACGCGCAACGTATATTCCCAGTTTCTATTTTTCCGCCAGAGATGGCGCTGCCTGTCAAGAGTAGCAGTGCCACTGAGCGATGCTTTGGGAGCCTATAACGAGACTGAACTTGGCCAGATGGCGCTGCAACTGTGAAATTTGCGCTCCGCAACGGAAAACGCATAACTAAAACGAAAAAAGCCGTCCGCCGCTCCGCTGTTGCTTAGCGAGCCAACTCGGAGCGGAGCGGGCCGTAAAAACGTCAAACTAAAACGCTCTAGTGACTCGCGCTTCTGCTCGCCCCGATGTTGCTCATACTGCCACTGTTACTCTTTGGAACATACAACAGACATCCGACCTTTGGCGAGTCCAAAGAGCAAGTGAACACGTCGCTAGCGCTATCTCTTACGTCACGATACAACGGCAAAACGCGATTGGTTGAAGAGACGTATAGGAGAATGACTATGACGTCTTTCTCCAATGCGACTGGTGTAGCCGTCTTTCCGCAACAACGCAAATCGCAGCGCGCGGACGCGCTCACGTAGGTGCCACTGTGAGCTAGTTTATGAAATGAAGAATCTGAAGCCTAAGGTCCTGCGAAAATCGTGGTCTAATCCACGCTTTATTCAATCTTGAGTTTGAAAACGTTGCCAATCCGTCGTTTCATCCGACAACACGAAATGACGCGACGTGTCTGTAAATCAGGCTGCCTTGAAGTCGCTGCTGCCTCCCCGGGAGCTGGGTAGTCATGCTTTTCGTCCAGGTGAGCGCCATACTGAGCCGTAATCACTGACGGAGACGTCGCTTCTTCGTAAAGGGACGGGCAAACATGATAGACACGCGCGAGAAACTGCAGAAATAAAACGAACTGCGTCATTATATTCAAGGCGTGTGCCATAGCGCGCGTCTGCGTGCTCCGAAGCTTACCAGGGGCTTCTGTAAAAGTTGTTGCCACCCTGTCCTGCCTACACGTACTACTCGATCCTAACACTTACCAGTTTCACCGTAAAGGCATCAAAGTAAAAAATCATGAGTAGTTCATACCCGCATTCCGTGCTAGCGTCATACAAGACACGTAAGTCAAACGTTACGGTCGCCTCGAATTTTTTTTTATCTTTGCCTCAGTCTGGCAACACAAACATGCTTTCTTTTTTAGGAGCGAAGCTCCTTAGGCCAGGCACCCCGCCGTCGCCGTCGCCGTTGAAGCTCCCTGGCACGGTGCCAGCTGTGGCCTCTCCCCCCTCACGCGGGAGGATAAATTAGCTTTATGAGCGCTGGAACGCGGATGGCGTCTGGGCGATGCGCAAAGCGCGAGAATACGAACGCATGCGAAACGGAGGCAGATTAGTCTCCCTCACCCTCTCTCTTCGACTCTGTCTTCTCCCCTCAAACCGGCGAACGCGCGAAACCATCGCTACACCCTGTCGTCCGCCCAGTGGTTGGTCCGTTGCCTGAACAATGAAACGCCACGCGCGTCGCGAACGCCGCGTGCGTCTCATTTTCAAGGAGCTTCGCTCATCGGTTGTATTCGTACGCGGAAGAACTGCTAGTTTTTATTGCGATATCATTGATGTGGACAGTGGACAATCTTGACGGGTTTTTGCCATCGCCGTCATGTCCTGCATAAAGTCCAGATTGATAGACCCCCCAGCGCATCGTACGTTCTACCCGCGGGTAATAGCATGCGAGCGGGTGCGACGAACGCGGCTGAAGCGGAAATCAAACGAGCCGGCCCATCTCCGTCGCTACGATGTGCATGCGACCAGGTTCCCCCGACTATTATACCAGCCGTCGAATGCTCAAGCAGAGAGGAAACGCCCCGCACGTCGTTAACGAGCGTGAAAAGTCGCGAAGGAGGTGGTTGCTCGAGCAGCAACTGTGACCTTTATTTTACGGGTGCGGTCGCCATCGCTGTCACGCGTGCTATCTTGCTATATCGCCAGCCAAAAGCGGGCGGCTCGTATTCCCTTCTCCGTACTGCGCTGCCAACGCGAAGTGTGTGCGAAAAGTGTCCCTGGAGCGCCAGTATTCTCTTACAACACCGTTTGGTAGAGTTCCATGAGATCGTATCCAAAAGAGTTAGCTGCCAGCCTCGCTTCGTGTAACATGACAATTTGTTGCTATCGCATTCATTGCTTCACCCTTGCGGTGAAACTGTGAACTTTTTTTACTGCTGCTCGTTTCTTCCAAAGTAACTATTATTTCGCCAATAAAAATGTGTCATTTTAAGAGCCTGAAGATTGGCGATGTTAACACTCATGGTAGAGTGTCTGGATGGGGGGGGGGGGGGGGGGGGAGGGAAATAGATATTATCACTTGCTTGGCGCTTTACTTAAATTCTTACTAAATTTTACCACTTTATTCCAGCCGAAATGAGCGAGATCTATCAGGCATCTCTTCGTAAGTATTATTTATCTAATGCAGTCCATGAAAACTCATTATTGTATGATTATTAAGCCCGCTGCAAGCATAAGTAGAAGAAAATTAAGGAAACATTTATTAAAACAAAGGTGGTGGTGTGTCGACAAACATACGTTAATTGGTGATGGGTGTCGTTGGAGCATCGTAAATTATTGTCGAAAATATCATTTTCACAAGAAATAAAATGTCATTTTGCCTATAATGGAGAGGGTTTCTCAACACGGCCTTAGTGAATGTGTACAACGTACATTTTGACAAAGATTATTACGCAACTATGCGTTTCATACGAATTCTCAATCTTAAAAAATGCTTTTAAAACACACTGGATGATTTTAAAGACGTGCGATTTCTACGTGAAACCCTTTCCCGTATAAGGTTATTTCATGTAATTAACGCAGTTTTGCTAAAATAATCAGTTATATGTAGGTCAATTCCCTTTCCTTGTCTTGACCACTTGTTTGTCTGGCTTATTTTTTTCCTGAGCGAAACACATTACGTCACCTAATTGAAAGCGTACCGTCAACGACCGTCTGTTTATTTTACTTGCAGGAACAATAATTCTTTTTGAGCATTGTTTAGTTATTCCCTGTTGCGTTAACTGACACCGTCTTATGCCTGCAAATTCGCAAATCGGTTGTTATTGCAGTGCTTATTCCGCCGATTCATGCCTTTGTTCACTGATGTGCCAGTTTAGCTCTACACCACGACCTTGAGCATCTAGCAGTTCGCTAAGTTAACTATATCTTTTATCGGTCAACGTATGGATATCTCCGCCTATATTTTTTGTAGGTGCTCGTTACGCTCAGTCCAAACATTTTTGGCGGTAACGAGTAGGGCGAGAAAAACCAACCACCCAGAAAGGAAACCTCAGAACATGTACGGACGGCGCCCTATATATGTACGTTAAGGTGCGTTTGCGAAAACGTTACAATCATCGGGAATGCCAGGCTAACGCTTGAAACTGCCACACCACTTGCATGATGGTGGCAGTGTCGCCCAGTTTGCTAACGTCACCCCATTGTAATGTCGCGGAGGGAACAGACGCAAGGGAAAACTGTTGAAGCAGCCCAAATCGGCAAATTGCAGGAAACATGCCTAGCGAATAACTCGATTGTCACGTATAGTAAAGGACTTCTATTTGAATTTACGGTGATGGTCCTATCTTTTCGCTATGAGCAGAGCTTCCGATCTATATTGCATTAGATATTTGAGTGCATAGCGTGTTCGTTGATGTAAAATACACATGTCAGCGCTCGTCCTGTGGTTTTCTCTCTCTGCGCTTTGACTTGTGGCGCAGTCTGTTACTAGTGAGAGGCATATGAACAAGCAGAGCTTTCTCCTTTACTGATGTCTTTATTTCCTTTCATTTATTTTTTCCGGTTCTCCAGCGGCATTACGGGCAATACAACTGAACCGTTTGAACGGAAGCAGCATCGGGACCATAAGTTAACTCGTTAAATTCGATATTCTTTGTACCCGCAGAGATAAAAATCGGCTGGAACAAATGGGCAAATTAGCACGCGAAAAATTCTGTATACAAATACGCGTCATTATAGCCTTCAAACCCACCACACGTGAACAAGGTAACCCTTACTGTCGCCTTGTGGGATTTCAAACTTCAGTTCATATGGTGTCGCAGCCAGTCTTATGCGCTTATTCTTTTCCCCTGGATGACCAAATTGCCGCAACTGTTTCAAACTTTTTTTAAAAGAAGGTTGTTATTGTGTATGGTCTTGCAATATTTATTTTGCTTTTTGTACCACCTTTCGAGCTTTAAGTCTCGCGCCGGCCGAACGTTTCTTCGTTAGAGCCCATATCGCGGTGTTTCTCGCGTTTTTCCATTTCGTTGTAAAAGTAATAAATATCACTGAAATTAAACGTGACCAACAAAAGTTCATATTTAATTCTCTATAACTTCTAACTCATTATACCAAAGGGCCTTATAAAGAGGTTGAACTGCATAATAAAAGTTCTATCTTGAAATCCCACTGATGTCCCTGCACTTGGAATAACTGGCGTTGTGCATAACCTTTACAAATTAAACGCTGCCTATTAGAAAAAAATAGCTTGTGACCGAAGTGCAAATACTGTAACTCCTCTCACTTTTTCCCTGTATTTCCCTGCAGGGCCACACCCACCCTACAAGCCTTTGCCAGGTAAGGTTTCTTCCCGTGAACGTTTGCACATTATTTTGACAGGGATGTCGACTACGTCAAGTTCTGTCTTAACTCTGAAATGGGAGTGGGAATTTTGTTTTATTTGTAGGGACATCTCTCCATTATATTCTTTTCTTCACGGTGTCACCTGGTCAATATGCAGCCGATGAGGGGTTTAAATAAAATATTATACTCGTAATGACATTTCTTACGCATAATTTTCCAAGCTCAATTTTGAAAAAAAATTAATGGGGGGGGATGTTTCAGGATGCTGTGTACTTTTAATGAAGTTCCTGCTTTCTTTGCTTCTGCATAAGGTTGTACTGCTTTTTCTGCGATTACTTTTTTCCTAGTATACATGTTCATGCCTGAATGTTTGAATGATGGGTGTGCCTTGGAGATTTTGAGCATGTCCTTCCCACATTTTCAGCGGCTCTGGTGAGGTCGGCAGTAAAAATGATTAATCCCCCACTACGGCGCACTTGACAACAATCGTATCTTGGTTTCCGCACATAAAACTCTGACAACTGTTATGGTGAAAAATAAATCACGCAATAAAAATTATATTGCTGTGTGTACTTGTTGCGGTTTCTTTTTTTGTTTTTGGTGGTGACCCGTTCGACGCCGACTCAACAATATGATGGTACAGCTCGGCGTAAAACGGCCCTTCATGTATCTGAAGCTTCTGGTGTGTTTTCTATAATTCTAACAAGATTTCATGCGGACGCGACTCGTCATGAACGTTCAGGAACTTTCGCGAATACCAGTGATTGCGCTCAAATTCATGTGATGATGCAAGTTTGTATGACCGACGCGAGGTACCGGTAGGGCAAGTTCCTTATTTACGAAAAAAAAATAAATGGGGGAAGTTTGCACTAAGTTGCGCAAAGCTTGGCACAGCGAAGGTGGTCGATCCTCAGCTCGTCGTGCTGCAGCACTGGAATCGCAACGCCGGCGGCGATTGGATCCAGCGTGCTTGGCCGAAGAAGCGGCAGCCAAGAGACGGCGACAGGCGAATCAGAAACAAACGCGAAGCTTACAATTCTGATTGTGTTCAAATCGCTGTGCCTGAGCTCACCGTCCTTCTCTCCCTCTCCCATCTCTTGTCACAACGCATGCGCGGTTATGCGAGGCCAGCGGCACCGTTACCGGTTGCTAGGCAACGCTGGTCGCGATCAGACCCGACTCTGCGCATGCGCGGCCTGCGTCAGAGCGGCTACGCCTCGGCAGAACTCGGTTGCACACGTTGTGTTCGGTATGCGTGGCTTAGCTCTGCACATCTACGCCAGGTATTGGCCAGCTGCGGCGCGGCTCGTTGCTAGGCAACGTGAGGCGTAGTTCTTGGGTGACGAACGTCCACCTAGAGGTCCACCTAGAGGAGCTTCGCTGTTAAATATGTATCACCCTAGAATTGCTCGAGAAGAAAATTTTGCGATCCCTGACGCTAGGCATTCATTGCCGAGGCCAGGTGACCAATACCAGAGATATCTTACTAATGAAAACATTTCTGGTTGCTGCTCAATATTACGAAAAAAAAATCATGAGCCATTCCAGTCTGTGAAGGTGGGTAACCACCGAAGGTGTTTCGCACTTGGCGCAGATGTGCCACAGAACGTTGAATGATGAAAAAAGGCACTTAATTTTGGTGAGAGGTACAGAAAGGTAGAGTGTCTGTTTAGAAATTCGCGTATGCTCCTTTAAATCACTTCCACCTCGATTTTTGTGGTTCAACAGTGCAGCGTGCTTGCTTTTACTTGTTTTTATTTACTTATAATATATTCGGATCTTTTTTTTTTCTCATGTTTTTTGTTTGTTTTAGCGCTTATAACTCCATTTTCAACGGGTAAATGGCAAGTAGTAAAGTTGAACCTAGTTCTGGGGAACATACCCGCCAGGGATTTCTATTGTGAGCGTCACTGTTCTCGGAATTACGAATGGCCTAGTATCATGCACCTCCCTTTAAAGCAACAATCACGTGCTCGCGGCCATCAATCAACACTTACCCCCCGTATTCATAAACGCTCCTTGACTTGAACTTGACTTGCCACCGCCTCAAGGCAGCGTTTGAAACGCGTTTGTGCTGCCTTGGCACCGCCTAAAAACAGTGCGTTCGAAACGCGTTTGTGCTGCATTGAAGGCGGCGGCAAGTCAAGTTCAAGTCAAGGAACGTTTCTGAATACGGGGGTTAGTGTCTTTTGCTTCGCAGGGCGCAAGTTCGGGCAAAAACTAGCAGTTTTTCCGTGTACGAATACAACCGATGAGCGAAGCTCCTTAGAAATAGGACGCACGCGGCGTTCGGCGCGCGCGGCGTTTCACTGTCCAGGCAACGAACCGACCACTGGGCGGACAACAGGGTGAAGCGATGGTTTAGCGCATTCGTGGGTTTGATGGGAGAGGGTAGAGTCGAAGAAAGAGGGAGACTAATCTGCCTCCGTTTTGCATGTGTTCGTTTTCTCGCGCTTTGCGCATCGTGCAGACGCCATCCGCGTTCCAGCACTCATTTATCCTCCCACGTGAGGGAGCGACGCCACAGCTGGCAGCATGCCAGGGAGCTTCAACGGCGACGGCGGGGTGCCGGCCTAAGGAGCTTTGCTCCTAATAAGTAGTTCTATCTCTTGATATAGTCAAAAACGACGTGACAGTATGTTCCCGTGGTTCATTTGTGACTGTTCCCATCTCGCAGATGAGACCGCCTTCGCGAACTACTTTTCGCCGCCACCCGTCGCTCCAGACAACCGGGGCAACTACGCGCCCTACTTCAACTACTACGCTCCTCCTCCGCCTCCTCCTCTCCCTCCTCAAGAGCTTCTTTCTCCTCCCCTGCCAGCTTCCATCGATAACACGAGAAAAAGTCCCACCGGTAAAAATCAGGGTGAGTGGTCGAAATCACTCGTCGCGTTGAGTGACGGGAGGCATAGGCGTGCGCAGTGTTCCCCTTCAGGGGAGGGGGGGGGGGGGCGGCTCGTAGCAGCGCCTCCCTTCCCTATTAAATCAATGTATGGGGAAGACTTTGCGCCCCCCCTTCTTAGATGACTGGGGGGGGGGGGGGTCGGCCGCCCCCCTGCCCCCCTCGTGCGCACGCCTATGACGGGAGGTCACAAATTTCCCGTATTTTATCTAAAACATCGACGTTCGTGACGGAGCAGAGACAAGTAACAAGGATCCTTATGCATATGTCTAGAAACGGTTGTAGTTCTCATTAGTTTGCATTGATCATGCGTCATCACCGGATGTGACGTCTTAGTGACGTCATGATGTCCTCCCAAATTTCTCCGACCTGGGACGTCATGTAGACGTTGTCACATTTCTTTTTATCAACTCTTGTTTGGTGAGGCATATTTGGCCTTTCGCGTTTGATGAGGCGTCTAAGGCTCTCGCCTTAATAAATATTTATCTAAGTATTGAAACTGTTCCGAACCACTGAAGGTTGTACACAATTCAGCCATTGAAGCTTTGGTGGTAGCTGGTATTTCCAGTAGGTGTAAAATGACGTCCAAGAAACGTTACCCAAGTATGGACATGCCGTTCGCAACACGCTACAACAAGAGAGCCACAAAATACCTGTTCGTCTTGAAGCCTCTTGGACCGCACCGCACAAGGCTGGTAGCTATCCGCCGTTCTTTCACTGACTGCTTCCCAGCGAGAGATTGGCGGGAGGCCATCCGTCTGGTGCGGCGTGGCAGAGCGACATGAGAGTATATAGGCGCTAAGACTTCGTAGCGGGTGCTGCCTTGTTGAAACAAGCGTCTTGCAGAATTGTTAAAGCCCCTTCTGGGCGATTGATGCACTAGTAAGTGGTTCCAATTACGTCTCGTAGCCGATAGATGAATCCCAAATCCAACAGCCAACAATTACACTGCCTTTAGAATGCCAAAACGCGGTGATGGTTGATTACCTGCGCTACATTCTCTCGTGAATTTATACATTATTTTATTCACACATCGTTCCTAATGTCATGATAGGGCTGTAAGTAGGAGTTGATACTGCCACGCGCTATTCTTATTTTCACTTTTGTTGTATTCGGTTTTCGCCCACAAAGACCGTCAGCGAAGCTCAACTCAAACCGCGCCTTATTGTTCTACAACCTTCGCGATTATTGTAGATCGTTTTGTTAAGATTGCGCGCAAGACGCGACCACTCGAGATTATTCCAGAGCGTGCGCGATGACCAGTGATAAGGCTAGAATGTTCGACGCGTGATGCATAAAAGCCGGCGCGCTCCAACGATGTCCAGTTGATCGACGGCCGACGCTCTGTTCGCCGATATCAGTGCCAGCGTGTATTGCTGTAATCCTACTTTCCGTTTACCGGCCACAAGTTCGGCCTAATAAACAGTTTCATCTTGGACACGTCCCCTGCTGCCTTCGTCGACGTCACGACCACGTGACATCTGGTGGAGGTGCTGCTACTTCGTTCATGTACCGGACGCCCCCGTCAAGCCGTGAACCCAGCCCCAGTCGTGAAGGAGACGTCGACACCAACCACGACCAGCGAGTTAGCCGTAGGCAGCAAGGTCTACAACCGGAGTACGGCCCTCTACCCGTCAAGACTCGCAAGACCAAGACCATGACCACGACTGCGGCAACGATGACAGCCCCTGCGCCACCTTCCGCGATCGTGATGCAGCCGCCAAGGGAGCCGCCAATCTTTCGGGGATCATCATGTGAAGACCCAGAAACATGGCTCGAGTCATACGAGAGGACTGCGGCCGTCAACAACTGGGACGTCAACGACAAGTTGCGCTTTGTGTACTTCGCGTTGGAAGACAGCGCCAGGACCTGGTATGAGAACAGGGAGTCTACCCTGACAACCTGGGACGTCTTCCGGACCAGCTTCCTGGCAGCGTTCGCAAGCGTCGTACGCAAAGAAATGGCCGCCGCTTTACTAGAAACACGGGTCCAGCTCCCGAACGAAAACGTGACAATCTTCACCGAGGAGATGACCCGACTTTTCCGACACACCGACCCTAACATGACCGAGGAGAAGAAGGTCCGTTTTCCTCATGCGAGGGGTCAAGCAGGAGCTCTTCGCGGGACTGATGAGGAACCCACCCAAGACCGTCCATGAATTCCTGACAGAGGCAACCACAATCGAGCAGACACTGGAGATGCGCACCCGGCAATTCAATCGCCGCTCGACGCCAGGCTACGCCGACATTCAATCCCTCTGCTCAGACGACTTGCGTGAGACCATAAGGGCCGTAGTGCGCGAGGAGCTTCTGCGCATGTTCCCGTCATCCCAGCCACAAGTTTCCTCGATCGCAGATATTGTTCGAGAGGAAATCCAGCAGTCGTTGGGTGCCCCTGAACCGCAACAGCCTCAGCCGCAAGCCATGACCTACGCTGCGGCAGCCCGACGCTACGCTGCCGCTCCACGCCCACGTCAAGACACCGCGCCGCCGCAGTACCGTCGCCAGACACCGCCCCCACCACCACCGGCGCCATACCGCCCACCTGCCAGCCAGCGCTACCCTCCGAGGAAGACCGACGTTTGGCGCGCCCCTGACCACCGCCCGCTATGCTACCACTGCGGTGAAGCCGGGCACACGCGTACCGCCGCTGCCAGTACCGGGAGATGGGACTGCGTGGTTTCGCCGTAAACGCGCCGCGTCCGCATCCCGGCGAACGACCTCGTGACATCGCCGACTACCTCACAGGAGCGCAGTGGACACCCCCGACGACCTTCCCGTTCGCCGTCGCCAGGCCGCTACACCTCACCTCATCGCAGGCAGTACACCAGTCCGGCTCGGGGGCCGATCTCCGAGCCCTTACCCGGAAAACTAAGGGAAGCAACCGATGGAGGTGCGGTTGCTGTACGTCGAACTACTGAAGATCATCCGCCGACGCCGACGACGACGACGAAACCTGCTGAACACGACGCGAAGCAGACAGAGCACTGCCGACGAAACCTCGCGGACCGAGCTAGACCTGACGACGCAACATGATGGAAGCAGCGCAACAAATCGACGCAGCCGTGATCCGACGCCGCGAGCTAACCGCAACGCAAGGCGACGGACTAGCGACCTCGACGTTCTCATCGACGGTCACAACGTCACCGCTCTCGTCGACACTGGTGCCGACTATTCCGTCGTCAGTGGGCCATTCGCCGCCAAGCTGAAGAAAGTAAAGACCGCTTGGAGTGGACCCCAAATCCGGACAGCTGGAGGTCACCTGATAACGCCAATCGGAGTCTGTACAGCAAGAGTCACTATCAATAATCGGACTTACCCTGCGAGCTTTGTAATCCTGCAACAGTGCTCCAGGGATGTGATACTTGGGATGGACTTCCTAAGTCAACATGGCGCCGTGATCGACCTGAGGTCTGAATCAATAACCCTAACCTCAGAAGATGCACTGCCGCCCCACACGACGCCAGCGACCCATGCTTTAAATCTGATAGAAGAGCAGGTCACCTTTCCGCCTTTCTCCAGCGTCATCATTTCCGTCGGCACCGAGGAACCCGCAGACTTCGAAGGCGTCATCGAGGGTGATCAGCACCTGCTCCTGAACCGCGCCAGATTTGCGTCGCAAGAGGCATCGCCGAGTTGCGTGATGGCAAAGCAAAGGTACTGCTGACAAACTTCAGCCACGAATATAGGCACCTTAACATTGGTACGACGGTCGCCTACATCGAGAAGTTCGTGGACACCAGCAATGCTTTCGCCCTATCCGATGCTACCGAACCTGCTTCGACGAATCGGAATCCCCAAACAGATTTCAACGTCAACCCGAGCCTCCCGAAGCACAAGCAAGACCA
>JALIZH010029710.1:0-11597 GCA_030522465.1 Rhipicephalus appendiculatus | reverse complement strand
AAACGTGGGAGTCAGTGATCGAAAACGCACAGGTAAGTGATCATGAGTGCGTTGAGGCCCCAGAGGAGTCATGAGAAGTATTTGCCATGCATGCAGGCGTAAAGTTGGCTAGCAGACACCAGGAGCAATGGTTAATGAGCGCACTTCTGACGGCAACCGTACTCGATTACGGGGAGGACATTTCTTGAGTATTCAGTGCATGGTGTTTTGTGGACTTCCCGCTAATGTTTCAATAACTCGAGCAGGACAAAGTGGCCTGCGGCGTCGAGCAAGCTACACGTAGTGAGCGCACATGCGCAGAACGGCACCCGAGTACGTCACACGCGAGAGGGCGCCACTAAGAGATTACGGGGCGAATGATATACACCACTATGATAGGCTTTACCTGCCCTCCTCTTTTCTCTCCTCCCCACCGTCACCTCTCTCCTTTTCATACTCCCCCTACATCTCCCACCTCCTTGCTATCTGTAAAACACATGGTTATGCTATACCCTGCCCTCCACTTCGTCTTTTTCTCTCCTCCACATCCTCACATCACTCCTCCTCACCGCAAATGTTATTTCACCCCACTTTCTATACTCTACTACACCTGGCTATGCTTTACTCTGTTGGCTCTGCTATGCTTCGCATTCTTCCTTCCTCATTCCGGGCTCCTCCACCTCAATTCCCTATCCCGCCTTCTTGCTACACCCTGCTGTGCATGGCTATGCAATACACGGCTGTGCTATACATGGTTCTGCCTCCATGATGGTGTCTCTGCTGTGCCCTGCCCTATCACTTCCTCCTGTTTTTGCAGTCACCCTTTCACTTCCCTTCCCTGCCCCTTTGTTATACTATATGGCTTTGCTATGGATGGTTTTGCCTGCGTGACTCTAAGGGACGAAACGAGATCACTCCACACGATGACAGGATACTCCTTTCCGCCTTCCCCCTCGCTTCCTCATTTCCATCCTCCTCACCCTTCATTACGTTTCCCTCTCTCTAGCTATACATAGTCATGCTATACATGGTTGTGCCTGGGTGACATCAAGCGACGACATGAGATGACACAAAAGTTGAACAAAAAAAATAACAGCACGAAGGAAGGTGACACCAGGAGTCAGAAATGAGAGCATTCGACAGCATACGACAGCGTCCATGAGCCCAGGCGCCTGAAGTGTTCCGCGCTTAATGCAGCTCGCATTGCGCGCTCAAGTGAAGACGACAAATAAAGTTGTAAAGGGCTATATGGGATGGGGAAGTTTTGAGTTGAGACAATCTCACAGCTAAATTTTGTTCGGAGAGAGGACAAGGAACATAAAGGCCAGTAATTGTACAAAAATAGTGTTGCTATATACGTAATATTAGAAGTTATACGAAAAATAATAAATTCTCCAGCCACAATACTTAATATGAGTTTTTAATTATGAAATTAAAAACTGGCCCAACGTTTCGAGACCCGTTCGGTCTCTTCATCAGGCGTTGAGTCAACCCCTGATGGTATGACAGGAAAGACACGGACAAGCACTTAAAGCGCTTGTCCGTGTCTTTCCTGTTTCTATCTACGTATCGCGCTCGTACTTGAAAAACAATCATGGAACACCAACTCGCCCAATCAACCATTTTGACAAGCTAAACTGCAGAATGAACAAATCCATGATCGTAAAATAACAGCGCAAAATAGAGCAACGGACGAATACACATAGATAAACCAGCGCTGACTTCCAATTGGTTTATTTCTGAAGAGACAGAATTTATAGCACTGACACATCACAAGAAACAAATAATTACAACGTGCGCAGAAACTTCTTTTCTTTATAAAGAAGAGCTACCAAATGGAGTGCTAACGCACTAATTACTAAGTTTATCAATCAAGTCCGCTTCTATATTACTTGATTATCAATCAAGTACGCTTCTACACTCGTAACGCATTATGTGCACTTTGTTGATGTTGTGGCTGACGACGATGAAAATTATGCCTGAGGCATTTGTAATTATTTTGTCATACAATTCATGTGTGATAACTTTTATTTATAAACTATTCGTTTCTTGGCCTATCCCCCAGAGTGGGTGTGAGTCATACATATAGGCCACCATCATCGTAATCATTTGTAATGGGTTGGAGCATTGAACGACCCACTCAGTACGCAATTCGCATTGTGTGACGCCTGGTTGGTACTTTACTGTTCTAAAACGCCTTATTACACATGTTCACGCGATTCCTTACCCGACATGAAGCCTGCATAGGGTCAGTTTGCAACGCAGTTACAAGCACCGGCGTAGCCCAGCACTACGCCACGGAGAGGGCCCGGAATCGATTCCTATTATGTCATAGGTATTTTTATTTAGTTTTTTTTCTTATTTCGCGCGATAGTGATTACGGACACCGGCGGTGGCAGCGGACAAGTACGGCGCCAAAACAGCCCTTGTTGTGATCTCATAACAGGTTTCGCTGTAAAACCTGGGGAAACCCCACATCTGTTAAACGGAAGGCTTGTCAGGGCGCTCTTTCAGCGCTCGTTTGCCTATGTTTGTTCGTCCGTCATTTCTTTTTTGCGATGTTATTCTACGCTCATGAATAATCAACTAGCGCGATTCAACGCCATTGTGAAGCACAAATACACTTAACAGAATTGGTTGCTGGGATACTTGGATCATAAGTTCGTAATCCTAAACTGCAGAGTGAGAAATTGTACCCTAAGATTTGTTGTCGGACTAGTAGTGTCCTTATGCTAAACTGCGGAGTGCAAAAAGTATAAGAGTGAAAAACAGCGCTAAAAAGACGGGACAAGAAAGGACAAGGAACCACGGCGCTGACTAACAACCAAATGTGTTTATTCCTTAAGGCAGCATATATATAGTTCACCACTATCACAATGAAATGACAGAAAGTTGAATTTTATCTCCTTCGGAAGGAGGGAAATCGGGGGGAGGCTAAAACATGCCTCGCCGCTGTTGTGGATGTGATAGGCTTCTGAAATGAGACGCGCGCGTTCGTCATGGTATTTTGACAGGTAAGTGGTATCTTCGAAAGATGGGTGGCAACCGCAATTGTTACAATTAATAGATAACTGAATATCAGCAGCTTGCTTTTGAACCTTGTTCGAATAAAATTTATGTTATTAGTATCCGCTTGTCCTGTAGTTTTCTTCGTCTAGTCCCACGTTTTTCTCACGCTATTTTTCATCACGGAAAATTGATTCGAAAAAAAAAAAGACGGAGATTAAGAGGGAAAGATAACTATTGAGCGAAATAACGAGAAACAGTCAGAGTGCGAGTAAGAGGAGGAAAAGGAAAAAAATGATAAATAACGATTGAAAGCAAGAAAGGTATAGTTAGAGATAGAAATAATAGAATAGGAAGAAAGAAACAGAAAACCGCACGTACAAAAATTGATACAAGATGAGTGAAATAGAAATAAAACGAATAAAAAAAATAGAGAAACAAAGAAGGCGCCCAGCTCCACGCTTCCTTCGGACTTGGCACCAATAGTACGAAGCTTCCATAATGGGTTTTTTTTTTTTTTTTTGCACAAGGTAATGACAGCGAATCAATCAAAATACCGAGTGAACTTGAGCCCAAATTAGCTTCCGAAGTATTAACAAGCATGGTTGCCGTGGACCACGCTGATAGAAGGGCATCTTTAGCTACAATGAGGTTGTCTTTCCTACAGCCAGACTTCTGGGTGAGAGCGGACAGTATAACGCCACCAGGTCTGCAGAGTATACCGTCGCACGACCCTTATGCGAAAAGCGGATGCCAAAGATGACGTCGTGCGTAGAATAAGCGAGGGCTGCGGATTCTGCCACTAAAACATAATATTGCGGCTGAGCCTTTCCTTAAGAACTGAACTCATCACAAAAAAATCTCGCATTTCCACGAAGTGAATCATGACGAGTGGGCGAATCACTGGGGATCAATCTTACCGTAAAGCACCCGTGACATTGCCCACTCACGCATGTGAATGAGTGACAACGCGTGTGTACAGTTTATACAACGTGTTTTTGCCGTCGAGCCGCCGCTTCCCGCATCCTCAACTCCGCGGTAGCAGCTTGTCGGCGTTGGCGTTTTGCCGCTGCTTCCCGAGCAATCGCCTGCGGGGAAGCTTGCTGTCTGCGTAGACGTGGAGACGCCGCATGCCGCGCTCTCGCCACCGGAGTAGCAACTTGTTGTCGGTGTTGCCGCTTTGCCTTTCGCGGGCGAGGGCGCGTTCACGATCATTTTCATCCGTGGCAGAAAGAGAATGTGTGGTCTGGAACGCGCTTATTCGTCATCGTCATCAGCGTCATCGGTTTGTCGTATAGTGTGTACATTGCATGTGCTGTGCCATGATGGCAGAAAGAGAACGTGTGGTCTGGAACGTGCTTATTCTTCATCGTCATCAGCGTCACGGTCATCGTCATGGCGTATAATGGTTACCTTGCATGTGCTGTGCCCTGATGGCAGCGTCATCGTCCTCCGGTACCTCGTAGCGGGCGCTCCGAATACTAGCGTGGCTACGGCGGACAATGGTGCGAAAGGGGGGACAGGCCTCGTTCATAAGCTGCTTCGCATCTAAAACACTGGCACTAGTATCTATCAACGCCATCGTAGGAATATCGCCCACAAGTACATGAACCTTATTTTTAAACATGGCAACTGATGGAAGCATCCTTTTGTGCAACATTGTATGTCCAGTGACCTCTCCTCCGTCAGCTACAATGTTTAGTTTCCAGGTGGCGGAGATCAAAGACATGGCCCGGGTCGAGGAGATGATGACCGTCGCTGCGGCTAGTAGGTGGTGTCGAGCTCCGCACGCACACACGGGCCAGACACTACGGATGTTCGACCGGTAGACATAGGAAGCAGTTGGTGGCGGAGTCATAGCTGTGGACCGCGGTTTCAATAGCTGCGCTTGTCGAAACTCGCTGCATTGAGCATTTTGGGTGGTATATTACTCTGTGGGGCTCAAACGTTCACGTGAACAGAAACATGGCGACACAGTTCCTCCTGTACAATGAGCCGAATGATCGACGAAAGGCCGCCAGGTAGTGAATCTTTGCAAGAAGTGACAATGGAGACCGTCGTGACAATGGCCAGGCGTCCTAACTTCGAAGTGAGGTGACGAGTTTTCAAAGCCTCAAAGGTTCGACAGTGTTGAATCACGTTGGCGATACATTCCAGACTCTCCTTGCCTATAAGGAAGTAGTAAACGTCTTGCGCAATTACTTTTAGAATGTGGCCGACTGCGCCTCCTTCCTTCCCTTGGATATCGACCGACTTGAGCAATTTCAGTACGTATTCAATGTATGTTCTAGAAGCCTCACGCAGTATTTGAACTCTCTGCTGGGTGTGTTCAGATAAGAACGTCGGTGCATGTCCGCCGACCCCCTTTAATTTCGCCGAAAAAAATATATTTTGTTTTCCGAGTCCCCATGACTACAAAACCACTTTTGGTTTCGCCAGAAAAAATTTCACCTTCTTTAAAAAAATTCACAAGTGTCCACTGAGCCGCCACCGCCTCTTTCGAATTTCGCGAAAATGGCATTTCGATGAGATGCTACAAAACCACTATTGTAGCTGTAGGTCCGCAAAATTTTCTCCACATACTACGGATAGTTTGCGCTGAGAAAAAATTATTACTTTGCAGTTCTGATGTTGTTCTGTTAAGAAAAAAAATCGCGAAATCGACAGAAAGATCAATAAAGCTCACATTCAAGATTTTTTTTCCTCCGCAAGTATAAACGCCAGACTTCCCAAAGTTTCTAAAAACATTGCCCTATGTTTGATGAACAAGTGCGCTGAACAAAATATCTGAGAGTGGCTTCAAACGTTAACCAGAAATGTTCAACTGAGGACATGTCTCTCAAAATGCAATACTTTGAAGATCATTTAAAAAAAAAACACCATCTTCGATTTTCTTTAAACTCTCCAGAATTAAAGCAAAGCACGTGTTCTAACTTAATCTGTAAAAACATGTTGCATTATTTTTGTGAGGTCGGAACTACGAAGCACGAAATGTGGCCAAATTGACGTATAGTGAGTAACCACAACATTGAGCGAGCATGGAGCAATAGTTGCCATTATCGTTATTTTTAGGTCTCGAATGTCTTCTGTGGATTGACGGATTGTCAGGAATAAAACAGGAACAGTTGCTTTTGAAGAGGAAATTATTACTACATTTTTTACGCAAATCACAAAAACTTCTACACGGGTCCGAGCCACTGAGCATGCCGCGATAATGAGTCGCACTCTTCGCAGGAATCGCTTTCAAAATTTTTCGCGCATGTGAGCCTGCGTACGCCTCATAAAGGAGGTGGCTGGAGAGGATTTACCGCTAAATATTTCTCGCTTCCCGTGGCACGTCGGTAATGTGATAACGCAGACGGTGCGTGTCGGCACAAGCAGCCCGACCGCGCAATAGTTGGAGCAATAGTTGCCATTATCGTTATTTTTAGGTCCTGAATGTCATCTGTTGTGCTCGAAGGACAACAGCTTGACAGATAAAATCAAAGAGTTGCCTTAAAGGGCAAATTTGATCATTTGCGTGCGTGCACGCGTCGTAGTTTTGGTCCTGGCGTAAGGACTAACCGCAAGATTTCTAGAAATGTAGTCAATCGAGCTCTCGGAAGGAACTGTTTATTTACCCCTGTTTTATACACAGGGAGTCATAGTCACAAGTCATAGTCAGACAAGTTAGACAGTCACAAACGTCGCTGAAGCACTTGTGCGTATCTTGCTCCTGGTGAACCAACCTTGTGCACACAACTCATTTCGGCCTCAAGGAGGAGAACTTCGTGAGCTCGATCCCTGTGTCAGGGTGAGCCGCTTTAAGTAGCCGAAATGTTTCCCGAATGGACCTGGTCATCAGCCGTTTTGAAACGTACTCTTTTTTGTCCTTTAGAACTAATTGCAATGAAATCTTTCTTGTTTGGGCTTTGCTGGTTGGAGTTGAGCTCATCGTAAGTATAATATTTCATTGCTGCCTGTATGTTTTCTGGCTTCAGCTTCGATCTGGTGTAGAGGTTCGGATTTGACCACATCTGGGTGTCTGTATTTTCTGGATTTCCGAATGAGGTGCCGAGTTGCGGATGGAATCATTTCTTGAATCTTTTGATGAGAAAGGTTCACGGGAGCAATATCAGGAGGCGGTAGCGTTCATAGTATGATTCGCAGGTATCGAATGTGTGCTTTAGGTTGCGCAGCCACTCGCGACACGTGTTGCAGGTTTCCGCTGAAGGACCAGGTTCCTCTGTTGTACCGTACGCTACTGTAAGGACAGCAGAAATTGTCCTGGAGATAGCGCCCTCGATCTCCGCTCTCTTACGCTTGGCGTAAGACACTCGGCATTGTGCTTTCACTTTCGCCGGCATTTTCAGAGTTGTCACGTCGGTTGTCTTAACGAGTACGTTTAGCTCTTCGACAACAATTTGTTCGGGAACAAAATTTGCGTCAGACTGAGATGCATCTGGAGACTCTACGGTGATCTGTTTCAAGCGGTTGAAACAGCTCTGGCACAAAATGTCGGTTTCTCTGATGGACGAGGCTTTTTCTGGCATGCCCTTCCTTAGTAAGGCGACATTCAAATCTTTCACACATCGAAAGTTCCGCTTGTAGGCAATCTTCTTCGTATGCCTCTTTCGGTAGTCAGCGCAAAACGCTCGCTTTGAGCTCCACAACGTGGCCATCACTATCAGGGGAGTGTAATACGCGCACGAGTACTCACGTTCGTTCACCAGCAGAGGACTGCCGGGTTGTCGACGACGAACGGAAGTGAAAGCCGACGTTCTCTTATTACTTCGACCTTTCTTAAGCGAGTTCAGCTGTTTCTTGTTTATGTTCTTTCTTTTTTTTTCGGGAGCGGGCGAGCGTGGTCGGGCTGCAGAAGGACCGCTTGTGCCGACACGCACCGTCTGCGTTATCACATAACCGACGTGCCACGGGTAGCGAGAAATATCCAGCGGTGGATCCTCTCCAGCCACCTTCTTTATGAGGCGTACGCAGGCTCACATGCGCGAAAAATTTTGAAAGCGATTTCTGCGAAGAGTGCGACTCATTATCGCGGCATGCTCAGTGGCTGGGTCCCGTGCAGAAGTTTTTGTGATTTGCGTAAAAAATGTAGTAATAATTTCCTCTTCAAAAGCAACTGTTCCTGTTTTATTCCTGACAATCCGTCAATCCGCAGAAGACATTCGAGACCTAAAAATAACGATAATGGCAACTATTGCTTCATGCTCGCTCAATGTTGTGGTTACTCACTATACGTCAATTTGGCCACATTTCGTGCTTCGTAGTTCCGACCTCACTAAAATAATGCAACATGTTTTTACAGATTAAGTTAGAACACATGCTTGGCTTTAATTCTGGAGAGTTTAAAAAAAAATCGAAGATGGTGTTTTTTTTTTAAATGATCTTCAAAATATTGCATTTTTGAGGGACATGTCCTCAGTTGAACATTTCTGGTTAACGTGGGAAGCCACTCTCAGATATTTTGTTCAGCACACTTGTTCACGAAACATAGGGCAATGTATTTAGAAACTTTGGGAAGTCTGGCGTTTATATTTGCGGAGGAAAAAAATCTTGAATGTGAGCTTTATTGAGCTTTCTGTCGATTTGGCGATTTTTTTCTTAATAGAACAACATCAGAACTGCAAAGTAATATTTTTTTCTCAACGAAAACTATCCGTAGTATGTGGAGAAAACTTTTTCAGATCTACAGCTACAATAGTGTTTTTGTAGCGTCCCATCGAAATCCCATTTTCGCGAAATTCGAAAGAGGCGGTGGCGGCTCAGTGGTCACTTGTGAATTTTTTTAAAGAAGGTGAAATTTTTTTCTCGCGAAACCAAAAGTGGTTTTGTAGTCATGGGGTCTCGGAAAACAAAATATATTTATTTCGGCGAAATTAAAGGGGGTCGGCGGACATGCACCGACGTTCTTATCAAATGTAGCACTACATTTGCACGCGAGTCTCATCGTCGTTGCGGGGTCTCTAAGGCATTTCTTTCTTTCTCCACAATTTGATCACCGATTGTCATAGTGCCCCCGTGATTCTCGAACAATACCAACGCAGTGAAATCGAGAAATAGTCCCACGTGAGACAGTCGGCTTGCGGAATTCCAACCGCCGGATCGGTTCACCCGTTGATAGGGGTAGCCCTTCGCCCACGTCATAACCGGGTTTGCCTGTGAAGGTGCCTGCTCCATGTAGTGATAAGGAAACGCCCTTGCGGAGGGCTGCTACGTGTCTCCGTCCAAGTTGATCTCTTTAAGTAATGGTACCAACCCCACTAGTCGATGGCTGCGGTGAAGCTTATACTGTTGTGATTCAGTTGTTAGACGGTTGCCTTGCAATCATGCTTTGTAGTCGCTGGCGTACCCCGCTCCTTCCATTACTACTGTGACGGTGAAACGCGGTTATTGACAGGATGGGCAATGAATGCAGAGGTAAATCTCAGAGCAAAGAGCAGTTTACAGAGCCTCTCGTGAGGCAGTCTAGCTTCGTTCTCTTCCTTTTCATGTACTCTCCGCTAGCACATTTCAGTATTGCCCCAATAATGTTTCGCATTTCCCGCCCACCTCTTGACCTAACAACTTGATATGTATTGTGCAGTTTTCTCAGTAAGCGGCAATGAATAACAATTGTTACGTACGTCTTGTAGATTCGTTGGGGAACCATACTGAGTCACGAAATGGCCATTATATGCAACATCGCGTTCCTCATTGCTATAGCCTTAGAGTGGATTAGCGTGGAATGTGAGTATATTTTGTCCAGCTTCTAATGCTTTTGATTTTTAGCAAATCAATGCATGTGCAGATATAAAGATTTGTTCAGATGTCTGCGGATATGTATGAATAGATGTGCAGAGCAGTGATGGAATGATTTGAAGGTTTGTCTTCTCATACAATGGTCCTTTACATTTTTAAATACCCGTAACTTCTGGCAACCAACAGATGTATGCAGTATAGTCTTGAGTTTGTAAGACGAGAAATATTATTCTGGACAAATTGAAATGTCAGACGTGTGTGATTGAGAAAATATATACAGACTACGTGTCGCGTTTCGACATCTTTTATATTGGCATGACAGAAGCTTACAAAACAGGTTCCTTTCATATAGGTTGCTACAATAACCAGAGAGCAGATCTTTGCCCTCGTTCGCGCATCGTGCGCGAGAAACTGTGCAGTGGAGTAAAGTATTCAAGTTGCAATTACTTTGAACCTATTTGTGCCTGCGTAAGGAACACATTCCGCCGGAATGATGGATACTGTGTGGCGGAATCAGACTGTGGTAAGTGCGTAAAATGACTGCTACTTCAAACGTTTCTTTCGGGACTGTAGGATTAGGTATCTGTTGCTACTACTCGAAGGAGAATATTCGGTAAGTCTCAGGGTGGGTACGCGAGCATGCTAGCAGAAAAAGAGACACCGGACACACAACAAGCGCTAGTTGTGTTGGTGCTATTAGCACTCATACCGGTTCTGCGTGGATGCTGATTTCACTATTTCTGGCGTAGGTGGTGCAAGTTTGACAGCCAGGTCTACGGGCGCGTAGAAGAACGGGATAGAAGCATTAGTAGTACTAGTAGTTGTTGTAATTGCAGTAGTAGTAGTCGTCGTCGTTGTAGTAGTAGTAGTAGTAGTAGTAGTAGTAGTAGTAGTAGTAGTAGTCATCGTCGTCGTCCTTGTAGTAGTAGCAGTAGTAGTAGTAGTAGTAGTAGTGTAGTAGTATTAGTAGTAGTGTAGTAGTAGCAGTAATATTAGTAGTAGCAGTAATAGTAGCCCTGGTAGTAGTAGTAGTAGTTGTAGTAGTAGTAGTAGTAGTAGTAGTAGTAATAGTAGTAGTAGAAGTAGTAGTAGTAGCAGTAGTTGTAGGAGTAGTAGCAGTAGTAGTAGTAGAAGTGGTAGTTGTCGTAGCAACAGTACTACACTATAAACTGGCTAACCCTGGTTATATGTACAGCTTTTCATATCATTTTAACCCTATATTTCGCAGACTACAATGAGCCTGTACGTTTGTAATTTTTAATTTATGTATACATAAGAATTCGGAACGCCCAGAATTATGAATATAGTAATTTCGTATATTATAGGCGTATGCACTTCTAAGCCGACTAACCGAGTAAACTGCTCAGCTTCATGGCTGCCTGTCGCATAAGACAATCGCCGCTATAAAGAAATAAATGAATGAAAGAGAACAACTTTTCACTCCGGTACCGTGGTTTTTATCTATGCCCTCATTCTCTGATGAGGAGTGCCTTAACCACTATGCTACGCATAACATTTTAATTTCGTGAGAAAAGAAACATTTTCTCAGCACAGCGCTTTTAGCGTGCAGTTTAGATAACAGAAGTTTTCTTTTGAGAAGAACTTTCACCAAAGACAGTTCCTCGCAATATTACTATTTTAGGAAACCACTTCGCGTTTCGTCACACACTCAGTAATATCTGAGTTCGGTGTTGTCCAATTGATATCACAATTCCTTAATGCCATGCGGTTTCTCCAGATGCTATAAAGGCCAAGGAGGAACAACATATGACAGCACATATTGTATTGACCAGTACCTTTGTAACGAATACCACGTGGCGCTAACGATAACATTCTTGAAAGTCTTTTTTAGATGCGAAGCATCATATTGCCAC
>JALIZH010029709.1:5000-30000 GCA_030522465.1 Rhipicephalus appendiculatus | reverse complement strand
AATCATCCACCAAAGTTCGATATTCAATTTGCGAGAAAAAACAAAAATCCGCATCGGGTCAGGGCCATAAGTAAGACGGCTGATATTTTTCTCATGCTGGAAGCTGTGCGTGAGAGAAAATTGGTTCGGCCATACAGAGGACACGCACTGCATAAAACAGCTCCTGTTTCAAGAAACGCACACAGGCACGCTCACACGCTCGCACGAACACACGTGAGTGTGAACGAAGGTATACACACGTAAACCGAAACATACACACACGCGCGCACAGTCGAAGCACCAAACTTGGAAAGCACTAGAATTCATAGCCTTTTTTTGTGCGATACGCGGCTGCTGGTTCTCTCGACCTGTTTAAGGAACTGTTTTTTTTTTCGTTAAAACAAAATCAGCAGGCGGGAAATGGGAAAGCGAGTAGGCAAGAAAATCATATTTTTACTTTTCGTAATTAGTTTTTTTTTATTTTACAGCGTCCTTCATGGTGGCTGCTCTGTATGGCTTCAATCTCCTGCTGCTATATTTAATTACATTCGTGCAAATTATTTATTTTATTTTTGGACGACAACATTATGAATATTACTTCATCGCTGATTTGTTTTTACCTATTTATTTCTTTTTAATGCACATTTGGAGAGAGCCTTATCGTCTCTGCAGGGGTTCTAAATAAAGTTGCTCTCTCTCTCTCTCAGGTTCACACGCTACAGGGAGCCCCAGTATGCAACGAATATTGTTGAAAGTTGAGCGATTTGGTGGCATTTCACTTTTACGTGTGAAACAGCGGACCTTAACAAGGCACAAAAGAAGACACACAACGATCGTTTCGTGTCTTCCTTTTGTGCATTGTTTCCGTGCGTTGCTTCACACGTCAAGATTCCAGGGAAAGTCAATTAAACTAAACTACTAAACGTTTTTTTTTTTCATATATAGTAAAAGATCAACGGAGATGAAAGCACTTTTGATACTTTTGACGTCACCCTCATCTATCTTTATTTTTCTTGCTATAATTTGTGGCATTGACACTATTCAAGGACAAAAAGAGCGCATAGGCACCGACAGCTTAACCAGCACGCGCTCCATCTCATGCGCTGCCGTCACTACCAATAAGTGCTAGGCAGTTTTCGCCCAATTACGAAAGGCTGCATGTATTTATAGTTACAAATTACATGTGCCTATTACGCTCCATAGGAAACAGCAAAGCGCATTTTGATGTCTGCGTATGTGTTAACTACACGCATCTAGGTCAAAGTGCGGTAATTCGCCGAGTGTGATCATCGGCGCCTGCCAGTTAGCGAAACGGGGCCATCCGTGATTTTTTTACGACCGGCCCATTAGCGCATCGCGAATGCTCTAATTACTTGTTCCTCGATAGGCTGATATAACCGCTCCATTTGCGACACATGCGGAAGCCGAACTGACCGGGAAAAAAAAATCATTCACATAAATACGAATGCTAGTTTGCGGTTTCGTGGCACAGAAGTCTCATTTCGTCGAGCCTCCAAAGTGCTGAGTCATTCGCTGAATAACTAGGTTAGGCGTTTTAGCATGAGGCAGTGAACCGTTTTAATTAGTCGCGTGTAAGAAAGCTTTCCCTATTGTAGACAAACCCCATGCTGTCCGTAATTTGTTTCCCACCTCTGTGGCTGATAATTTCAACCCCCCTTTTCCCTCCCCAATGTCACTTAACAAACGCGCAATTGCTCCACCTGTGGCCCATTTTGATCGCGGTCCTTTATTGCAGCGTAAGCTTTTATAAGCTCACCGCCTCTGCCAACGCGGTGCGTCGCAGCTATCGCGCAAACTGCGCAAAAGAAACTTGTATTTAAACGCAGGCTTTCTGCCTTGCGAGCAATATACCGATTGAATAGACGAAATGCAAAAAACACGCGCAATGATGAGTATGCTATTCAGAAGGGTCAACTTACCTGTTATTTAAAACCACTTCATTGAAACCAGGTGATCTAACATAGACATCCGTATTGGTGGTTGTTCCTGGACCTGATTTTAGGTGAAAAAAAGAACAAAAAATCATTTCACGCAAAGTTTCTACAAGGTTACTCACAACAGTATAGAATTGATGCAAACGCGAAATGATTTTACAGAAATAAAAAAAAAATGATAGACTGAGTTACTTTTAAGCTAAAAGATGAGCTTCATAAAAAGTCAAAGTTGGGCCAGTTGGTTCATGAACTAGTTGGCTAGTTGGTTCATGGCGTGTTAACGCGCCATCAGTAGCACTTTTTGACAAGAAAGTTAGTTACGTTGAACCTCGATTGTGATCACGCACCGTGCTGTTTCATTCTTTTGTTTCCTTCCTTTGTTTTTTGTGTTTTTTTTTTTGCTCGTGGTCTCAGTTTTCTAGCCTCGTTGTCGTTTGCTCACAAAACGTTTTTGTTACAACTTGGCTCTCGGCTTATGCTGATTTTTAAATGTCCGGTTTTAGCGTGTGTTAACCAGTTTTGTGCCAACAACCAGGTCAGAGTTTTTGTTTGCCATTTTCCGCTGGTGCTTATGTTTTCATGATATCTGCTTTTGCCGCGTATTTTATGCTCTTATCCGAATTGATAGATACGCCGGCCGGCCGCATCACTTGATAGCGTTTGTGTTATTTTTCGATTTTTCTTCAGCTGGCTGTATATTATCTGCCTTTCCAACAGAGAGACCAGTTCATTGTCAGCGCTGTGACCCGTATGTTCTACGACCCGTTGTATGCTCTGTTCCGCCACAATGAAACATGCTGTACAGCCCAGGTTAAAAGTGCATGTTCATGTATAAAAATTAAGAAAAAATGAAGTGTACATGCAAATAAAAATACCAAGGATATTTTGGATACCTTTTTGGAACAAGAGTAAATAAGTTAAGAAAACGACGGCAATAGGACCAAGATGTAGGCGGTTAGAAGGTGTTTACGGTCAAAGTGGCATTGGTTAACCGAAAAAGCTTCGCGTTTTGGCACGAACCCAATGATACAAAACGCTGCGTACGGTAACACGAGAGTGTCATAGCTAGCTCTCCCTCTCGGTATTAAGTAAAAAAAAGTGTTCAGCGATTTTGAATACTTCGTATTATACTAAGGGAGAGCAGAGAGCCATCCCAAATGCTCTACAATAGAGGTCGAAAACATTTGTCCCAGTATCGAAGCACGGAGAAGAATGACTTCTCAATGGAGCCAGAATGCACCGAGCACTCTCAGCCACAGAACTTTATACACACTTTAAAAACGCCAGGCTCACAATTGTTCATATCACGAACTTTTTCTGTTTATTATTTGTGCGAACTAACTTTTATTGATGCATATGGAGAGAATTCTGGCCTCGACGTGTGCTTTTTATCCAAGAGGACAGTAATTTTTTAGCCGCCACGGAAATATGCCTATAATTGGCTTGCGAATTTCGGCAACGTACGCCCTGACGGGATACAAGGACTAGTGTAAAAGAAAAAAAAAGACATGGCATAGTCAGTCGAATGGCCACAAGCTTTCGCCGAGCACACTTTGGAATGTACAAAGTGTCGTTAAATTTTTTGAAATCTAACTCAGTTGTAACGTTGTCAATGAGTCAAGACAGGTTCTCTGTTATATGAGCTGAGCCAAATTACCCTACACTTTGAGAATTTTGCATATCGCTGGTGGTGCACGATGAAACACCGTTACAACCCTTGAATGGCCAGTATAGTCACTGGCTGATTACAATGACGGGCGTGTACGTCCCCCGAAACGCATAAGGAAAACAGGGACAATTAACAAGTATTTTGGTCTGCAATCTATCACTAGCTGTAGTACAAAGACTGAGTCAGATATCAGATACGTAAGAATTTGCGGAACACTTGCGATTTGCCTTAAAGAGTTGATAGTGATTGCGTAATCGGGTTCCATCCGCATCGCCCTGTCAATCCCTAGCCTGGCTTCGTTTCTCAAAGGACACTTCAGCCATACCACAAGGAAAGTAACGTGTGTGCAAGTGAAATAGGCTATTTCAAATGATCCTAGAATGCTTACTGTAAGTACGGTTGCCGAGTGCCCACTGCGCCATCACTCTTCCTTTTACCGATTCACAAAGCATCCATCATGCGTCCGTAGCAACACGAGCACCTGCGCATTTGAGCACTTTTTTTATGCTCTTGGTGGTGATGATCATTGATTATGCCTTGGTGCTTTGTCACGGGTAGTCATTTTGACCCCTGATTTGTTGTGCAACTCATATATTTTGATCCCTGATGAAATTCTACGCTTCCGCCACGCAATATTACATGTGCTAATGACACTCGCCGCACTATTTAGCATTGATAGAGTGTTTTCTTACCAAACTTTTCCAAGCACGGGCGCGGCTCTTTGGTAGAACGCCTGTTTATATTGCAAAGAACAGAATTCTTGCAAGACATTACGAGCCGCAGCATAAGAGACACGCATTAAATTGCCTGGAAATTCTAAGTCGATAGCTCTGTTCCTCATGCAGCGACGTTCTCTGTTGTTGACGTGATGTTTGCTCATGAGGTGCTCGAAAGTGCGTCGATCGTCCGGGATTGATGCACCTTCGATCAAGGCACAATGCCATGTGATGAAGTCATAATGTGACGTCACAAACATATACGTTCTGTGAACGTCCTTCGTGACGTCGCAGGAAGGAGTTACAAGCTGACGTCATCAGTGACGTATGTCTAGCCGTTCTGTGTCCCACTTCATTCGCCTACCATGTGTCGCTCAGAGGATCACACGACGATGCACTTGAGACATAATATAACCACAGGACAGGAACTGGTACATTGGGAATGATGTAGAACTTCAATGCTTTAATATCGAACCATGCCACATCGCTGTATGTCAGAGCAGTTTCTTTTTGTGCAGATGCTGCTCGCTCTGAGAAATAATTCACTAGGATCTGCAGAAACGGAAAAACGAAAAGAAAAATTGCTCTTTATAGACAAACGCGGATATAGAGAACTACTGTTGGAGCGGAAATTGTTCTGGCTAACCTTAACCAAGGGTACTTGACTACAGACGCATCATTGCAATCGATACCAGACACCTTGTACGCGTTGATGGAACCGACGTCCCTTGAGACTGCTCAGATATTCTGAATCGGAATGAAAACGTATGCAACACACAAACATTGCATTCGTCCAGATTAATGTTTCGTACGAATTTAGCTTCCTTTGAGGTTTTTCTTTTTTTTCTTGTGCTTACGGAATCTCCTGCGCTCATCCATCCTCTCGGGTTGTCAAGAACGACTCTATGGGAAAAGGCAGTTCTCTTTCTACCAACAGAAAAAAAACACATCAAATACTTCGCAGATGTACTCCACTCTGAAAACCAATACATCAAAGACAGCGCAGTCGGAAGAGCGACTTCTCAGACACCTCTGAAGTGTAGGGCTCTCTTCACTCGTGCCGCCTCGCTTGCACTCGACCATAGCCATGCATGCCCTAATCTTATGGATGACCATATGGTGACTACGTGCCTTACAGCTTAACAACGTGTGGGTTCGAGATAGTTGGTTCATTTCAATTCAAGTGACATTGTAATGTATGCCGCTGGAAAAGAAAAAAAACGCCAGCCGTAATTTGAGTGGGAAAACCAGGACGTGCTCGTTCTTTGATGCTCATAACGACATTTTTTGCTTTAGTTGTCTCGCAATCTCCTCTACTTAATACATTTGTGGCCTCTTCGATAGAGAGAACAAGAACATGATATCAGTTCGCCCACAATGTTCGTAGTACCGCATAGGGCCGACCAACTGTTGCCTAACCGCATCACTACCGCATTACGTAACCACTCGCACTCCCTATAGTGCACCACATCACTATAGTATACCTTTAATTTCGGCTAGCGTCACTGAAAATCATACTATGTTTTGACGTGTTTCACATTGATCGAGCTTTGACTTGTTCCGTAATGCGGTCGCGCGAAGTGTGCAATTCCAGTTTACGTGATATGTATGTCTTCAATTGGACTCTAAAAAAAGAGTCCCTTGAGTCTTTTCGGTTAGTCCTGGTGTGCCACGTATATGACTCTATTTAAGGAGGCACGGTGACTCTCTTTGGGGGTCACTGTACTCTCATCTGAGAGTCGTGTGACCCACAAGAGAGTCAGCTAGCCTGCCTCTTTTAAGATGGTCGTATAAGTGGCACGTCAGGACTACCCGAAAAGAGTCAAGGGACTCTTTTTCTTTCTTAGAGTGTAGGTGTTCGATTAAACTTCTGAGTGATGTTTGGTGTATCACCATCACTATCCGCCTAACTCCCATGCAAGCTTCTCCCATGCTTCGTCTATTTACCCGATGCTGCGGTTGTTGCGACCACATTGTCCCTGCAAAACTCGTAACCTCATCAAACTACCTACATTTCCACCTCCATTTTACGCGCTTCTACACATCTGCAATCCAGTTTCTTACTCTTAATGATCATCGGTTGCCTTGCTTTGTCACTACTAGCTTTGACCGTGCCTTCCTGACTTCGATTAAGATGTCCTTAACATCCGTTTGATGCCTTATTCTCTTCTCTTCTCGTCTTTCAAAGTGACACTATCATTTTTTGTGCGAATGTTTCGAGCGAACAGCTTTAATAGGTACTTTCTTTTCGTTTACTTCCTTCTCTAAAATCTTGGCGGGTGTATTCACACTATCATGCTCTATTGCGGAAATAATATCCCGTGAATTTAACCGTTAGCGCCATTGCATGTAAGTTATACCTGTCGCCAAGGTACCCCAGCTGTTGGCACGAACATAAGTCAACGAATAATGTAGATAACCCTTTGTGAGGCGCTACTTTCAAAACAAAAATTTTTGCTTAAAATCTGCAGAAGAACATTTACGACGACTTAAGAAAATGTTTGATACCATTTTCGAGAAAGTAGGCAGAATAGGTTCCGAGAAAAAAGCGGTGTATATATAGCGTGGCGTGAAAAATGGTACATATGTGTACCGCTGTGCTCAGGCGGTACTAAAAGAAGGAAAAAATTTGAACAGACAATTCATTTATAAACTTAATGGGGCTGCTCATTTTTCTTATATCTTTAAGCATTCAATGCTCTGGAGAACTTGGTATATTCTGCAAACATAGCTAATGTGTATTTATGCCGAGGTCATACGAAGGCGACCTACGACAGGTACACATCAGCTTACGCGATTTGGAAACTAAAGTGATTACCTGCTTCTTAAGCGCACTGCGATTGACGCCGCTCGTGCTAATAAAGCTTCCGCTACAATAAAGATAGAAATGATGCCTGTGTGCCACTGTACCAGTGAGACAGCTGCCCAATTAGAGCTAACACCATCAGCCAAATCAAGCCCGAAAATGGTTTGTTGAAGGAAACTGCATAATAAGTGCAGCAAAAATATCTCTCTGTGTTGCAAGTGAATCGCTAGGTTCTGTTTAGTAAACGGGCAAAATGGGACACCTTACAGACACGTTGAAGCGATGTTTTCAATGCGGTAATTTAGGCCAGTGCATCGGATAGTACGCAGTAGTCAAGGCAGGTGATGAAAATTATAACTCCCACCGATCACCTGGCACTACAACAGGATCTTGACATAATCGCATTCTGGTGCTCAAAGTGGCAGATGACGGCTAACGCTGAGAAATGCAAACTAATGACATTCAATCGAAAGCAGTCTATCCGGTGCATTCCGTGACTCACGTAAACGTAAATGAAGTCGCACCTCAGAATTCTCGATGGGCCAACTGCCCTCGGTCCGACCTTAGGTGATAATAGATCTAACGCCTCCGCGTATTTTTACGAAAATGCTCGTTTCCTGACAGACTCGCAATTCCACTGCAGTCACAAGAATGTGTTTCATTTCTGCCACTTTTGTAGATCTGCTTGCCACACCTACGCGACACAGTTACAGTAGACCATTGCGACTACGCCTATTTTGCTTATTGCATCAGGCATATAGCTGGGATAAGGAACTCGGTGGTTGCTATCACCGAATGCAGCACGTGAGCAGGTGCGCCCAATATCCCAAAGAAGAAGACAGGACGTCTCTTTGTGAAGGCTATCTAATATTAATACACACCGAGGACCCACTACGTGTTCGTAACGTCATTTAACGAGGCAAAAACTGAAGTGTGACTCTGACGGGTCTGTTGCCATTACAATAACAGCAAGTAGTGCTTAGTAGAATTGTTCGCACTAGGAATATAGTGCGGCACTAAAGCATTGCATAGTGGTCACGCAGCATATGATCAAAAGTTTATATTAAGTTGCAGGTTCAGAAACGCCAGATCCAAATCTCTGAGATGAGCATGCCTGCAGGGCAATGGGCGCGTAATTCTCTAATTTATTGCTACAGTACTTTCGTCAAACTTAACAAAATATTTTTCTCGGCTAGTTGGTTCATAGTGCACTTGTCCTGTGCTTCAGTGTGATTTCTTTCTTTGTCCAGTGTCAAATCCGCGCTATCAAGGGTTATCTGAAACCTTGATCGCATTCGTTAATTTGACACCTTCGTACAATTTTCAGCGCAGCTTCTGACAACTTCTCTCCGCTCTTTTCAATACCTGCGATTGTTCCATATGAAGCCAAATGCCTCCGTCGTGGTGGTATCTCGCTACAGAAACATTGCATTGCGGCTCATAACCTGAATCATACAATATCCTTTAAGAAGCTACTGTGTATCATGCCGTGTCTTGGTAGAATGCAGAGAGAATATTAAGGTCGAGTCTGTGGGATACATGTTGGAAAGATAAACTTTCTATACGTAAACGTTATTGGAGTGCAGCGAATAAAACAGTCTTGGCAACCTTGTTTGGTACAGTTAATGACTTCAGTAAGTGCACAAAATGACTTGCTTTTATGCAGCTGGATATCTGTTATCTTTGTAGTGCTGATAAAAAAAGCTGAAATTCTCATTTTCCAGAGCAGCATATTTATATCAATAACTATACCGTCAATCTGAGCGCCATATCCTTCCTGTCAGCGATCTACCTCCGTGGTAACGAAATGACATTCGCTTATCATCTCAAAATTGAAGTTTCCCCCCTTCGTTTTTGACTGGAAGATCGTCTTATCTTTATAGACATATTGCAAGCTTCGGGGCGCACAAATGAACTCAACTGGTTTGGGCAGCACTTCGGAGATTTCTCAGATTTCAACCTCAGGCGATGACAACTGAAAGCCTTGATTTCAAATAGGAGTCGCAATATAGCAGGCTTGCGAAAAAGGCATAGCTTCTTTGAAGTCCACACAATGGTGAGGCATATCATTTTCTCAAGATGTGACCCTCGCTTGAAGACCTCCATTAGCCTCTACCCATTCAAAAATGTGTCTCTGGACAGGACGGAGCGGTCGCCTTTCTGATTTCGAGGAGACCGCCTGTCGCGTAGCTTTTTCATTGTTGCTCGGTGAGAAAATTTGATTGTCGTTGTATAAGTCACATTTATAGAGTCGACCAGCGACCTCCGTCAAGAAAAAGCCTGGAGGCGATCCCAAAGTCTGACGAACGAGAACATAGATATTTCAGAGACCACTGCGACATTCAGTGGTACTGTATATTCAGTCAGATGAGAAATTGTGGTAGGCTTGTAAAGATGATAGGGATTGGATTTTCGCAAAATACAGCACTCGCATGAGTTTTGTTAAATAATAACGCCAACAAATGCAAAACATTGTACGAAGAGACCACGACTTGTTTTTTTTTTTTTTTTGAGCGTCCATTTCCGCGCATAGATATAGTTGTATGTTTAGTCAAGGAAATACAAAGGCGGAATATTGACCCTTCACTTGAAGCTCCAGCATTAAGCTCCCGGCAAAGAAGCAGCAAAAGAGTCTCTCTATCAGCCGGCAGCTTCAGGACAGCCTATCAGCCCCCGTATATGTTTCTATTTTCCCAAAGATGACAGAGTATGCGACGCTTTCCACCACGTAGTTGGTCCTGAAAACGTTGCTCTACATATCAGCTTACGGCCTCTGGTGTTGGCAATACCCTTGTTTCTGTTGGCATCGTTACACAACTCTAAACAACTGGTTATATGAAACATATGCGACTGTTCAACATATGTCAGTGTGTGCAACATTTGTACATATCTTTGGCGTACTTTAATGACGTTTCGCTAAACAAAAAAAAATTACAACCCAGTCACCTTACCACCGCATACTGCGCATAACATCGATTCCCATGGTACTTGGGATCTGCCTATTTGTTTCAATAACCAACCACTCTGATATTACCGCAATAATTATTTCGAATATAAAACCGTCTCTCTAAAAACAAAAATAACGCATTTGTGTTCACAGCCCAATTAGCAATTTTCATGCACCGTCACCACTTAGCATACATGAGGCGCTGAGCATGAGCATATGTTCCAAAGCACAAAAGACCACTGATGATAACGCAAGCGCCTCCTTATACACGCATATACACCTTATGAGCCCACAATAGTAGGAAATATCTCCAGATAAATGTTCCTTAATCGCATCGTTCCAGGCAAGCTAGTAGTGGTGTTCTCGAGAAGTCTGACATTCTAAAAGCCCAAATCTGCTTTTGTTTAATCGGATGTTCCCACAACTCTTAGGCCTATGACACAGTAACTTGCGCAGCGAATACACTCCCTGCCGCTTCTTCGTGCTCGCACAATGCACGTCATTCGATCTTCTAAATAAACCGAAGAGAACTTGCCCGGTTGCCCCTTTTTTATTCCTTATGTTTACTGTTACGAGGAATAGGTGTTAGGCTTAGCGAGAATATTTGTGTTTCTGCTCTGCCATTTCTTCTCATCAAGTCTTCTGTCGTCACCAGAACTTGTCACAACTGTCATTGCTTTTTGTATATGCATTGTCCAGAACGAAAAAGCAATATGTTGAGCGTTCGAAACAAGCAGGATAGAAGGAATAAGAAAGTGGAAGCTCTTTGTAGTAAATTGACGTCAACGCGAACAATCGCTCTCGCATTCCGGACTGAAGTCGGCAGCGGCAAAGCGAAGACATCAGCAGGCAGGAAAAGAGCTGAGTTAGGATCAAGTAAAGGCATCTGCTGTGCACGTCGAAATCCATTCAGACGACGCCGCTGACGCCAGGCGTAACTGTGGAACCAGTGGCGCGTTGCTGCCCGCGATTCTTTTTAACCGCTCCAATAAATCAGGAATCCCTCCCGGGAATGCCTGGGAAACAGAAGAACATAGAGGGAAGGAATTTTCACGGCGTAGGGAGCTTCGGGAAGAAGAAAGAGGGGAGGAGGAGTAGGGAGAAGGTTAAATTATTTCGAAAGGGATTTCCTAGTTCATTCGACAGGCACTGAGCAGGCGAGCGAGACTAACTGTTTTGCCGGCGGAAGTTGTGATATATAAAAACAGAATCAGAGGTAGCGCAATTACAACGTATAGTGGATATTGAGATCACGTCATAGTTAAGCGTAATTGTCCCAAATCATAGTCCCAAGGCTCGCATAAGCGTAGCTAATGAGAGTTCACTGCTCATGCTCTTTCTTTATTTTTATCAAATGACTTATGAGTGTTTCTTCTGACAATGTACAAACCTGGCTTCCTCCTATTGGATAGGCTGCTGCAGTGACAAACTTCTGTCAACGTGCAGGCGAAAAAAAAAAACTATAGGACGCTTCAGCTTCGTCTTGAGCAGTAGAACGCTATAGCGTATTCAGGCCTCGTGCGCATCGCCTTGTCAACTTCTAGCCTAACTTCGGTTCTCGGTATACCACAACCGCGCCGCGGAGACACAAACGTCTGAGCGCGTGACCCTGGACGTCCCAAGCTATCCTAAAATGCTTAACTGCAAGCACTGTTGCGTAGTGCCGATTATGCTATAATTCTTGCGACAGTCCGTAGTTGTGGACAACAGATTTATCTCTAATATTTGCTGTTAGGCCTTAACGTGCATCTCGTTTAGTGTCGCACTTCCTCAGCCTTGCGATGCGGCGGGAATCCAACTCACGACCTCCATCTGAACCGCCAACGTCATTCTTACTATATTACCATGGCGACATTAATTATCCCGGGTTTCCGTTATTCGTGGCAGCAGATGGGTGAGCTGAGGATGTGCAGATGTTGATGTAGGCCATTATAATGTATGGACAACTGACTAACAGGATGCCCTAGTAGTCTGATCCAGTCACAAAATCTGGTGTCGTAAGTGCGTTATCATTGGCCCATCTAAAAACCCTGAGTCTGGGGCACAAGGTACGGTTACCACACAACTGCACCAACCAAACGATAAATGAAGCCCACTTGTTCACTTTGTCCGATTGCGTAAAGAGGCGTGCTTTCGTTGAAGCGTTGCCAACGATAGCAGTTAGAAGAATGCTAGGCTATATTGACGGCACCAGCCCTAATTTAGGCCGAGTTGACAGCGGCCATTCGTTCGTGCAACTCCAATTACATAAGACGAGGAACAAGGAACCTGTGTAGTTAGGCTCACGAGCTCCTGGACGAAGGGAGTTGGCCGGTGCCATTTGCGGTTTAATTGCGACGTGGTACTCGTTTAGAGTAGGCCTAGACGTATGGTTCTGGTCAAGGCTAGGAGCCTTGTCTGTACAGCTGGAACAGTTCCTGGTGGGTTTGCGCAAATGCAAAGTCATTCATACCGCGTCTGGCGTTTACCGACCGTCTCGCGTAAAATTGGCTGCGTAGAGTTCAGCGAATCAGTTTTGCCATATGCATGCCAATGTGCACCTTTTGGCATTTCTGTTACTGGGACTTCAAGTATATCATTGTAGTTTGTATAATAATGTTATTCTGACCGCCATTTTCAGGTTGTTTCATGGCGGAGTAATGTACTTCCTGATTAATGTACTTTCCTTAGTTTCTACCACCTTGATTTCGTTCACATTAAAACTTCCTTGCAGTCTTGTTAGTTAAATGGGAAGGAATTGCTCTTGACTATTAAACTTTTGAAGTATTCACTGCGCTTTGTTCTCTAGATCATTTTCTTTTGTGCTTCACGACACGTCGCTGTAATATTAGTTTGTAAAATTACATCAGAGCCTAAATTAACTTACGCAGCTAAATTTGTAGCAGGAAGACGTCAGTATGTCGACTAATTACCGATAATTATTCATAATGTCAAAGCATTGATGTCGCGTTTGGTTCCGTTAGCACTGCACGCAAAAATGATATATACTTGAAAATACAGTGAAAAAAAGAAACGATTACCAAGCTCGATCACATCGAAAGGTCCATATAATCGATAAAGGGATTTTTCGGCCATTCGAAATCTAAAATTGCAACGCAGTGACATTCAAGATGCTGCCGCTACATTGTATTTGCCACTACCCCCACGCCGCGCATGTCAAAAGACCGTGAGAGTGACCTGAAAGTTGTCCGAACTTCAATGCTCGTATTTCATTACCCGGATATTAAGCATGGGATGCTTAATATGCTGGCAATGAATCACAGGCGGCGTGAAGCTAAGATAAACTTCTCATCAGCGAGGAAGCGGAGAAAGAATGAAGTGGTTCTGCGCGCTGGCCAAGCAAGAAAGTTGCGAGGGGACGAATCGTTGTTATTGGTCGCGTAAACAGTGAAATAAGGAAAGCAACCCAGCGCATGCGGGGCTTCTTTCACTTGATCAGGAATTTGTGGGATTTTGCATGCGAAAACCATGATGTGATTATGGGGGATGCCTCATTTCAGGACTCCCAAAATTTAGACCATGTGCTGTTCTCTAACGTGCCCTGACATGGTCCAGCACGGGGACCCCTCATTGCATTCCGCCTTCATCTAACTACAACCGCCGCGGCCGAGATCGAACCACCGACCTTCCAGCCAGCAGCCAAGCGCGGAAACTACTAAGGCGAACACGATGCATAAACCATGAAATAAAGTCAGCAACCATCACCACCCCCAGCGTCATCTGGTAAACGTAAAATGCTAATTTGTAAACAATCTATTTGTTGCGACCGCCCTCGAAATAATATATACGGCATGCTTCATACTTTTGTTCATGCTGAACGATTACTGTACTATGAAAAAAAAAAGTTTACGGTATGTAAAGTAATGCAGATAATAGCCCTGTAACGAACCTTTCAACAGAAAATGGAATTATGCAGCTGCGAAAATTTATGCGTCATTGCCCTTCAAAAGTTCTTTGAGACAAACTAATAAGGGTAAATCAAATTAAATCGCTTCGTTAAAAAAGACTGAAGTGACGTGCAATGAAAGTATTCGTTGAGCCTGTCCTTCGCGGGTAACACATATTACAGCCTTTTTTCTTTCACTTCCATCGTGGGTTGTACAGAAGACAAGAACGCCGTAGACTCTTCCCGCACCAGTGTGCGTGTGTGCGTTTTTTAAATCCTAGCGACTTCAAAAGCACGAAAATGCCCCCCCACCTCCCCGAAGGGAATCGTGAGGAAATGCGAATGCATTTCGCGCGCGCTTCACTCCATTTATATATGGTGCTTGTGGTTCGAAGAAGGAAAATGCGCCTAAATTCTGCAGCCCGGTCGGGAGCACGGCGCAGCGCCTGTTTTTTTTTTATTTTTTTGTTTTTTTTAACACGAAAGTGTTTTATGCCAGGGTCCACCAAGATTTTAGTGACGTATTTCCGTCACGGAAATGACGTCGAAAAAATACACATCATCAGAAGACAAAGAAAAAAAGTTGCGTCACGGGAATCGACCCTACGACCTCTTGGTCAGCGACAACAGATGCCGGGCACGCTATCCACTGCGCCACGGCCACATACTCTGCAGGCTTTAAAAAAAAAGCCTTTTATATCTACCACTGTCCTCTCACAGTGCTCTTGCTAAAGTGAAGTAATGCATTATGACCATGAAATGCACGATTAGTTCTTTCAAAGCGTCGTTTCTACGCGTCCGTCCCATTCGGCGCGTTTCGAATAGGAAAAGTGCAATTTTGTCGATGTATTAACACACTGCCAGGTGGCGACCTTACCCCTAGCATCGGCCTCGCTCATAGCATCCGTCCATACCAAAAATAGCTCTGGGACGCGCGAGTGCGTCGCGTGGCTAGCGTGGCCGTAACTCCGCGTCCCTAGCCATGTCACTAGATCGCCCCGCGAAAAATCGCAGCCGGCCAACGAGGAAGACACGACGCGCGTTGCGTTTCCCTCTGGTCGGGCAGCGTTGTTCAATAACTCTAACATGCCGCGAGTAATCGACTTTAGCCCAAGTTCGGCGTCCAATCAGTGGCGCTCTTCTGGCTGTCACGCCGCTTTCTATGATTCCGCTGTCACAGTACAGCTACCACAAGCATGTATGTCCACAAGGGTTTGTTTAATCATTGATCATGGACGTTAGTCGTCGGGATACACATGCACCACCAAGCGTCAACGTGAATGCATTTCCGTTAAGCGGTGCTATAACTGTCAAACACCAACAGACATTGTGCAAGCTTTGTTATATAAATATACAGTAAACATTACACTGCTTCTGTAGGGACAGGTTTCACTTTCGTGTTATACCGATTCCTCTGACGGAGGGATCAACCATGTTTTTTTTTCTTTTTTTCTTTTTTTATTTTTTTTTTATTGTTATTTTTTTTATTTTTAATATATATTGTCACGTGGTCGTGACGTCGACGAAGGCAGCAGGCGACGTGTCCAAGATGAAACTGTTTATTAGGCCGAACTTGTGGCCGGTAAACGGAAAGTAGGATTACAGCAATACACGCTGGCACTGATAGCGGCGAACAGAGCGTCGGCCGTCGATCAACTGGACATCGTTGGAGCGCGCCGGCTTTTATGCATCACGCGTCGAACATTCTAGCCTTATCACTGGTCATCGCGCACGCTCTGGAATAATCTCGAGTGGTCGCGTCTTGCGCGCAATCGTAACAAAACGATCTACAATAATCGCGAAGGTTGTAGAACAACAAGGCACGGTTTGAGTTGAGCTTTGCTGACGGTCTTTGTGGGCGAAAACCGAATACAACAAAAGTGAAAATAAGAATAGCGCGTGGCAATATATATATATATATATATATATATATATATATATATATATATATATATATATATATATATATATATATATATACGTGCGAGCGAGCGGACGGGAGAGTGGGGCGCAGGGAGGAGAGAGAGCGAACGGCGAGAGAAGGAGCGGCGAAGCACTGCACCTACCCTCTCCTACACTCTCTCGCACCACATGCTCCGGTTGCTAGGGGCGAGGATAAGCGCGCGCGCCCGCAGCTGTTGCTATGGGAAAGGGAGTGAGAGCGAAGAGATAACACCTGCCGGCGCGCGGCCGCCGCCGCGAACAACGCCGCACAACGCCGGATACCTGACATAGCCCTGACTAAGAAATGCATTCGCATTTAAAAGAGATACCTTGATCATCATTGCCGTTTGTTGTTGGACAAGTTGATTGACGTCGCAGGGATACATGTTAGCGCAAGCGAAGAAATAAAGACACCAGAAAGAAGGAGTAGGAGACAGAAAGGTCGGGCGCGTATACATTGACCGGCATACTGGCATCACAGCATGGCGCGAATACTTGATGTAGCTGGAAGCCGACGATTTGCAGAAGGGGCCCAATGTATTATAAATATGGTTGAGTGAAAAGTATACACATTCGACGCAGCGAACTCGGCGCTTATTTCTGCAGGCAATAAGGGCAGTACGACGCTGTGCCGTCTTCCCTTAAGGGCTCCAGAAATAAGAGTAGTTTCTTCGCTCTAACCAATCATAACGCAGTGCTTGTGCTAAGAGGTTTATTAGCAGGAGAACGGGCAGCGGTCAGTAGCGTTCGACAAAGCGCAGAAACCACGAGCCCAAGCCGATGGCGATGCTGCTGAGGCGTAGAGTAATGCCGCTGAGGCCACTCCGCTTCACTGCAATCACCCTAACAGAAAAAGTCTCCGCCCTGATGGCTTAAGGTGTGGACACAGCTATGGGGTCGTAGTACAGCTTGATGCGAGCGATGTTGACAAGTTCCCGCCACGATACCGCAGATCTGTCGGTGGCGTGATTGGCTCCACGAGGTAATTTACTGAGGATGTTTGCCACAGAAGCGTGGTATGGTCTGAGGTACTTGGCAACAAGTTTTGCGCAGCAGCCGGATGAGGTAGCGGGTACCCGAAGCCATACCCCAAAGATCCAGGGGGGAAAATGTTAGTGCCGAACGGGCGCCAGGATGACGGGATCGTTGCTGCCACTAGTCCTCTGCAGAAAAGGAGCAGGAAAGCTGGCGGCATTCAGCATGCGGGTAGCTTCGGACTGGGGAGTACTTGCAGACTCATCAGGTTTATTTTTAAAACGTATTTGAAGGTTCTCGTCCGCACAAAAGGAAGTACAAGGAAATGTCAGTAGTTGCTTGTGTCGCAGTATTGTAAGCGTAGGTCACGAGAGCGAGAAGCTGGCCTCAATTTGAATGATCAGATCCGATGTACAGTGGTGGCATACTGTCAAGAGCCCGTGCTCTTGCGGATGGTCGTTGCGGATGGTACGCTGTACTTGTGCGGTGCACTATTCGACATTCATCAAGTAGTGCCTTCAAAGTGTCGGAAAGGAAGGCACGGCCTCTATCGTGAGGAGTACGTGAGCGGCACCATAAGGCAGAAAGAAATGCCGCCACCTCAGAGCGCTGCAAGGTCATAAGCTGTGCCAGTCAGCAGTGCGGCTGTTTCGGCATAGCGCGTTATGTGGTCTATGGCAACAATAGTCAAAAGGTTACGAGCTGCAGTAGCGGCCCATATATGTAAATACCAAGAGTTGCCTAGGAGAGGCAAGTGGTGGTGACGGGTAGACTTCTCCGGGAGGTAATTTTGGTTGTTGACACTGAGCACACGAGCGAATGAATTTCCGCATGTAGTTATACAAGTCGAGTCAAGGACTCGGTTGAAGACCAAGATTGGATTCGTAAGGCTTTTTTTTTTGCAGGTTTCATGGCTATTGCAACACCACATGGTAAGCCGAGAGAGTGCCTGAGAAAGCTCAAACAGGTCTTACGCAACTGACTAGGGATGGAGTGAACAGAGAAGCAGCAGCTCAAGAGGACATGTCGCTGACACACCGTCTTTTGTAACCTTGTAACGAGACATGGCACGCGGGCTGTAGTATCCTTTAATGAACCTGGTTTGCCCGCAAGCTGTAGGCACGTGACTTTAGACACTATCGGCAAAAACAAGCGTCATATTACTTCGAGTCATTAAGTCGTAGTTCGGGCTGCATTCCTTTCTTACTCGGTCACCGTTTGTAGTTCAGTCCAGTTGCTTGCAGAAACCGCAACAATGAGCTCAGAGCGACAGATTCACAGCACGACAGACAACACAATGATGTCTGTCTGTCTGTCTGTCTGTCTGTCTGTCTGTCTGTCTGTCTGTCTGTCTGTCTGTCTGTCTGTCTGTCTGTCTGTCTGTCTGTCTATCTATCTATCTATCTATCTATCTATCCAGATAAATAAGGAATTGAGAAGTCCTTTACCGGTGCGGCATCTTACCTTCAACTGCCCTGGCGGTAAACTATGGTTATGAAAAAATGGGCCGCCATTTTTTTTGCAACAGCTTTCATCTAAGAAAAAAAGGAAAAAGAAAACAGGAAACATATATGCGGAAGCGTAGCTGCATCACATTTGGCGACAGAACTCTGTACCAATGCGCACAGAGTTTGTGACACATATTTCCTGTCATCGACAATATATGACAACATACCATTTTCAGTGTTTCGTTATATTACTTAAGCCCTACCTCATATTTTTTAAGTTCCAGGAAACTTCTGCTGCTCTCATTGGACCTTGTGTTGCCAAGAAAGAGTAATCCCAATAGCTTTATATTATTTGTTCAATAAGAACGGCACCCACCCTGTCATGCCAGTCTATGCGTTTCTTGCGAAATTTCATCTCTGAATTACCAATGAACCCCACGTCATGTTTTTTTTACGGACACTAGCCGCAGTAATGGGCTATTTTTCGAAGATCAACGGCGTTCAGTAGATTTAGCTCTGTCAGAGTCTGGCCCGTCTTCATTGGGGGGAACGAAAAAGCGTCGTATGTTTCCCTCCACACAGATTTTATATCGATCACTGTGTCGGATGAGAATGCATATCGCAGCTTTTCACAGGAAAACCCTTAACTGCAAGAAGTGCACTATCGTTCGTTTTCATACTTACTGCACGTCCTGTTAGTGACAGCAGGTATGGTCTCAGTTTAGTTCTTTAATGAATTCTTAATCTGATTTACGTTTACCGGCACACATTTATATATGGAGAAGCTTGCTGTGGTAAAGCAGCAGTCAACTGAGGCAGTGAGTTAGGTGGAGCCACGAAACGAAGAATTTAGCAGGGAAAAAAATTAAACCAGCGCACACAAGATAGGATAAATTGGATATCATCGCGACAGGGCTTCGGGCTGTACTATATATATAATCGGGTTCGAAAGATAATGATAATTAACTAGCATAAAAATCAGGCATAGATATTTAATATACTTGGACGATGTACTGCTGTCGCCATCACTACTTCGTGTTTCTGGCAAAACTGTGGCGTTTCTGTTTTTTTTTTTCGTTTGTTAAATTTTAAAAGAACCAGTGGAAGTAAATAATGCGAGGACGTTAATAAGACTGTACTTGATGAACCCTGTGAATTTCTCTCACATCATGCAGTGCCACCTGGAACTGACAACGAAGCTTTTCGATAGAGTTATAGGCTTGAAAAGAAATTCGCATTACGTGTTCTGTAATGCTGACGTATTATGTTATTCATTCACTACGAGTCCAAACTGTCAAGTGCTTCGTTAATACAGTAGGTGAACCTGCACTAAAATATACACTGGCGTTATAATTATGAGCCTTACAGTTCACTTAGATATCGCGCACATCACCATTTCGGCCATTTCCTGCTATTTTCTGATGACGCTAAACTTTTCTTTCGATATAGTTTAGCAATGAAGCTTCATAAGGTGAGGCTAAACGCTATTTCATCCCCTTCTGTTCGCGAAAACTCATGTATGTGTGACAGAAATTGGGCAACCCTCACTGCTCACCACTGGTCCACTAAAAATGAAAAGGAAACACACGGGCGGCAAACAGCAATTTAGATTTCTGGACCAACGTAAGCAATAATTTAATTTTAATTATCCGTCAGGATGAAACCGCTGATAAATATAGGGGCCATGCGTCTTAGCTTCACTAGTTATCTGTCTGTATAGAGTACTTGAACGGTGATTTTTGCATTTGGTAAGCAAACTGTTTTAATCTCGAAACGTAGAGCACCATAATGTTACATCCTCAAAAGGTTTTATGTTCTGTGCGTTTGTAGCAAATCCTAACCAGTCCTCCTGCTCAGTCTGGTTATCCTAAATCGTCCACGTTTCTCACATAACTCAAATAAACGTATTAGCCAGCGTTTGCGACTTATACGTCATTTTTTGCGAATAATTTTTTGCAGCGTGGCAGCGCATTTAGTTTAAAATCTGATGTGTTGCCATTAAGATGCAAGTACGCATTTCTGTTTATTCTGCCACCTTTCGATGGAGTCACGATCCTTCAGTGTGGGTGCGTGGAAAGAAGTGGGACTATTTGTTTAGACAGGGACACGTCGTGATATTCTATCTGAATGGTAAAATGCGCTTAGCGTGCAGCGCGGACTTCGCAGTTGGCGGTAAACTGATTATGAGAATTGTCGGGGATCCTCTTTTACAGCTTTCAGCGTTGAAAGTTTTAAGACACTTCATAATTGTTACTCTGGCGTGTTGGGGCTTAGAGCAAAAAAAAAAATGAAGGACTTTCGGAGAACGAGATAGGAAACAAACAAAAATGATCGTGACACTCCTCCAGTCAATTAAGTGTATATGAAAGAAAACAGGTTTGACGTAACAATAATTCCAGTGGGAAATTCAAATACCTTGTATTTTTATTCGAAAAAAAAAAGGGGGGGGGGGGCTACTGTACAGCCTAGCGTGATTTGATGGTTATCGCGTGAGCGTCGACCAGCCTCACTTCCAAGGGGCTTAACGGCACGTTTGGGAACTAAGAAAATGAAGATATTGTCTTTTTCTCTCGATCGTTGGCATTTACAGGCTACATCAATCCCCCCCTACGACGAATTATCGATCCTTTCTCTTTGTTTTAGGCTTTGCATTAGTTGCAATCAAGCGTATTGTTTATTGGCCGTTATCTCCACTGACTACAGCGAAATTGATAAGAATGATCTGGTTATAAGCTAGTGCTTCTCACTGCTTCATTTGAACGACTTGCAAAGCTTCACAAAATATTGACATCGCATCACCTTAAAAAAAAATGAAAATGTGCCCTCCTCACACGGCATTGATTGCAGCTTTAGGAACGTAAGAAATGTAAGAACAAACTTGCAATATTCAAGTCATTTTTAAAGCTTTACAACCACTTTGCTGCTACTCCGCATGATGACATTACTGGGAAACAACTTTTATTGTTAACATAGCGTTCACCAATTTTTCACGTAAAGCCTACCTTCGAACGTACTTCATTATAACGGCAATCTTCCGTCTATTTCATGTGTCATCGCTTTGTCGCTTTTCGAGTCATCGTGTACGTTTGTACTCTGGGATAACAAATGAACTTCGGTTGCTCTCTCCGGAATGAGATCGTTCCTGTAAATGCGTACAAGAAGCACTGCGGGAAGTAGGCGTACAATGCACAATCGTTTGCTGCCGAAGTTTACATACTTGTCGGAGAACCCAGCAACAACCGCGCATAAAAATCTGTATACCCCTCAATCGATACTTGAATATTGAGCCTTCGAGACTTGGTCGATATTCTCTCAAAGACGGGAACACATTGATGGGTCGTGTGGCGAAACTTCCACTTCGTTCTTTGTCGAGGAGAGCGTTCTGTGCGCGCTCGCCGCCAACGACGAATAATTGATGACGCAGCTGGATGAGACTTACTCAAAAGTTTGATTACTTGGTGCTAGTAAATCCGAGTACTTCTCGAATTACTCAAGTGGCATGAGGCTGCCAACGAAGAGAGAAAAGTGGTTCAGAAATGTATCATTTTATGTCCTGCATTGTGAATAAATAATTGGTGGGATTTATTTCAAGCGCGTTTTCTACAGCATTGCAAAATCAAGTAATTCAAGAATACAGACCTAGACGCCATCGCAGTAGTACGTCAGCAAATGCGCAGTTACGATTGTTAAGGGGGGGCAAGAAAGCTTTTCGAAATGAAACCTTACCATAGACAAGAGGCCACTCTCGGCTGGCTTGAACGGCGACGTCGCCCTTGCCGCCATTCCCCGTATAAATATACACATAGGCGTGCGCAGGGTTCCCCTTCAGGGGGGGGCAGGGAGGGGCGAATGTTCATCGCAGCGCCCCCCTTCCTATTAAGTCAATGTATGGGGCAGAATTTGCGCCCCCCCTCTCTCAGGTGACTAGGGGGGCGGCCGCCCCCTCTGCCCCCCCCTCGTGCGCACGCCTATGAATATACATACACATATATACATATATATATTTGAACCAGTGACCCCTCGCTCCACAGCATGCTGCGTTAGAGCACTCAGCCACTCGCCATGCATGCGCCAGCATACCGAGAACGGCAAGCTATTTATACATCATTTACGGCTGGTGGTATACACAGATCTCGCAGGAGCTTGAGCGTGTTTTCTACCACGCAATGCTCCAGCATTTGCTTTCAATTTGAAAATTGCCCTTGAGACGCGCACGAAAAAGGGGACCCTTTCTGTACACACTCGTGATGTTGAACGATAAAAAAAAAAAGAACGCCGCCCACTCATTTTTTTAGACGCCGACGCGTGGCAGGAGACTCAGAGGGGTCATTCCACGGGCCGCACTTAAAAGAAGAAGAAATATCTAAGAGCGTCGGCTTCTTTGTTGTCGACACTTTCAGCGCGTTGCTCAAACATAAAGGCGTAACAACTGTGATAGTTGTTACTTCACGCCTCTCCTGTGTATACCTATGCTTTCTTTTCGAGAATCTTTCTTTGTGCTTCGCGGGAAGCTTCATGTATCAGCTGCTCGTCGATCTTCGTGTGACATTCCAATTTCTTGCTATCGCATTCATTGCTTCACCCTTGCGGCAAAACTGTGGCGTTTTTTTTTTCTCAACTAAGTCAAATATTTAAATAGCAGATATTGAGGAACATTGTTCATACCCGGACTAATTTGCGTGCACAAGCGAATAACCAAGTAAGGAAAAAAATACTTTAGGGCCACATTGAGTCAAACCTTGTCCTTTGAAAAGACAAGCTTGTAATCGTTTAATTTCAACTTCTTGAGCAATAGGTGCCAGGTAATCCATTATTCGCGCCTCGAGCGGCGCATTCGGCACGGCACGCGTTTTCAAAGAACAAAAATCTAGACATATTAAACAGTAATAATAAAAAAATAATAATCGTTGGGGTTTAACGTCCTAAAACCAAGATATGATTATGAGAGACGCCATAGTGGAGAGGTCCGGAAATTTTGGCCAGCTGGGGTTTCATCCGCCTAAAGCTAATCACGCGGGCTAGGAGCATTTTCGCCTCCATCGAAAATGCAGCCGGTACTGCCGGAAATCGATCTGGCGCCTTTAGGGTCAGCAGTCGAGCACCATAACCACTAGACCACTGTGGCGGGTAAATGCTGACTCATCGTCTCGTCTCGCTGAATTAGCTTAAGGGAGGCTTCTCATAAGCGCGTCGAAATATGCAATGAGGCAGCGGGCTTTGTTGTCCCAAAGGTTCTTACTGCTCGAATGCATTAACGCAATATCTGCCTTCTTGCGGCACCGGCGCAAGAAGGCAGATATTGCCTTCTTGATCCTATTTGATCCTGATCCTATTTGGGATCACAAGAAAGTGCACCCACACCACTCAAAAGTACTCACCACGCGACGTGCTGGCAATAAGCCTTCCATTCTAGTTTATTACCTTTATTACTAAAAGTACCCCGTGTTAGGTATCCTTGCTTTCATGTTGCATTGATTTAAAAGTAACTATCGATTTTGCCGTGTTACTTTTGCGAAGCAGTAGGCGCTGCTTTCGATTTTACACCGTTGCAAGCTTTTGCATGAAAAAGAACTTCATTCCCGAACCCTTGCCTCGGCGTTAGCTTTGGTTCTTGCTGTTGCATAAACTCCCTAACCTAGTTACAGTGTCTTAGGAATAGAAAAAGTTAGAGGCATACGTGGCCATCCTTCAGCGTACTTGCTGCAGCTATGCTAAAAATGCACTCACTTAGCTGCACAGTGTGCGTAGTCTCTTGCACTTAACTTGGCGTAGAGACTGATAGCTGCACATTTCCTGGCTTTCCTCTAACTAGCACCGCGGTCTATCCCATACAGCACAACATGATGTAATAGCTCTCTGAGCTAAAAGGTAATCTTTTAGCGATTTCGTGCTTCTGAATGACAAAAATTGTCTTCAAAAAATGACAACCAAATAATGCAGCATAAGGTACGAGCTTGCATGGCGGGACACAGTAGGTACAGGAACGTAAAATAAAGTAAGGTGCGATGTCAGCCAGCAGTAAGGTCAACAGAAAGACAGATAGCAACAAGAAGGTCACTATCTTTGCCTAAGCTCTAGGTACATAAAGGAATATAGATAAGCAAAAAAGAAAACTAAGTCCTAAAATGAAGAACAGTGAATAAATCTTCAGGCCTAGTTGTTCCCTCTTATAACCAGGAAGACGCGGAAGGATGTAAGTGAACGGTAAGACTGATGGATGCGGCAATAATCCAGCCTTCGGAAATTGTGAAATCTCGTTGCCCTTTGTTTGTTGCTTCTTTCCAAGGCTGAAGTGACATTTTCTGCTCGCGTGAAGGGAGATTTGCCTACAGAATATAAGCGGTGACTGGGAACTTGCTAAAGCGCGAATGAAAATAGAACAAAGAAAAAACGGAAACAGTGGACGTGAAGCCCTAAATGAAAATGGGCCGCGATCATTGATATGAATAGAACTTGAGAATGAAAGCTCTCTGATGGCGGTACGTGGTCCAGCACCAGTTGTTTTTAGCGCACTTACCAAACAGCGCCTTCTGTGGCGGAGTGAACGTGCAAGAATCTGCCCCTAAATATTGCTCGAAAAGCACGCCGGATGTTTCTCTGAATACCCCTCAGAGGTTGTTTATGACATGCCGTTAACTTGTGACATGCCATACTATGGAGCAAACTGGACGACGC